>VURO01005026.1:1826-14610 GCA_015108175.1 Pelvicachromis taeniatus | reverse complement strand
TTAGGATCCCTGGGTTTGAGACCATTGTTTTGAGTTTTGTTTAATTTCTGCATTTCCTGGTTTCTCTGTATATTGATAGTCCAAGGTTTTGTCTCACATCTAGCTCTACTTCTGGTTTCACTTTATTTTGTATCCCTTGAGTCTCTTATGTATTCTTGCCTCCCCTGTGTTCCCATGTCTGGTCTAGTCTCTGTTTGTCTTGCATCCCCAGTGTTGGGAAGGTTACTTTTAAAATGTATTCCACTACAGATTACAGAATACATGGCCCAAAATGTAGTTTCTATGTATTTTGTTAAGTTACTCAATGTGAGTAATGTATTCTGAATACTTTGGAGTACTTGATATACTGTCATGACTATATGAATGTACTTTTTACGGTGTGATTGATTATTATTACTGACGACTCCTTACTAACATTGCTAGCTGGTGTTAGCTGAGGTTAGTTCAGACTGTCATTAATAGTAATAAATCACACAGCAATATTCCACTTCAAAGACATTGAAGTGGCTCATAACCCAGGTAGCTACCACAACTAAAACCAGTTGCAGTAGGCTAACGTTAGTTTTTAAAAAAGAACTTACTTCCAGATGTTTCTTTAGGTTGGAGTCTTTTGACGCTGATAGCAGCTTGCAAACAGCGTTCGCATTGAAGATTTCCACTCAGAGCCTATTATTTCGTATTTTGTTTTGGTTTCTGGCAATGCATGGAATTACCAAAATTAGAGCAGGGATAACCTAACATATGAAACAGGAAGACTGTAATCCATTTATTCCAACAAAGAAACTTTAACAGACAGTTACACATATTTTGTATTTTAAATACGTAACGCCGGTACATGTATTCCATTACTCCCCAACACTGTGTATCCCCTTGTCAACTTAGTTGTAGATCCTCACTGTTTAGCCCTTTGTTCTTGATAGCCTTAGCTTTCTCTGCGTCAGTGTTTCTAGTTTAGGCTGTCTTAGCTTTACTTATCTGGGTTCTGTTAAGGTTGTTTGCATCTTGTTCCTTGTTTTAGTTATCATGTTCCCCTATATTTCCTTGCCTTTTCTATTGTTCATCTGTGTTTTCCGTGTTTTGTAACTTCCTGTTTTATTTTGCTAGTCTTCATCCCATGTGTGCTGTTTAGTTTTGCTTCCTTTGTCTTTTTGTCTCCCGTGATAGTTGTCAGCTGTGTTCTCTCCTGTATCCCTTTTTGAGTATTTATTGCCTGTGTTAGGCTCTGTTCTTTGTCATGTCCTGCCTTCATAGCTATGTGTGTCATGCTTTGTGTTTCCGATGTTCCCTAGAAATTGATTTTCTTTGGTAGCGTTTTTTCTGTAGTTTATTTTGAACGTGCTGAACGTTTTACGTGATAAAAGCCTTTTTGTTCCACTTCCGAGTCCTGAGTTCTGCATTTGGATCAGCAACCTACCCGTTCACAGCACTACATGATAGAAAGGATAAAAAACAGTGACTGTTAATGCTAAAGAAAGTGCTAAAGAAAGTATAAATGCTAAAGAAAGTGACTATAACTGACTGCACTCTTAGAAAGCTGAATGAAAATTTACAGACAAGTGTTTGAAAAGGACGTGCACATACCAAAATACAATGGGAAATTACTTGAATATGAACACAATTATAATCAAAAAGTTGTGACACTTCAAATCACTGCACATGTACGCTATATTTAGTTACAAGAAAACAATGACAAGCACTTACTAACTAAATATTGTCCAATGATTATAACCCATTCTAATGCTGTGAACGTGACACACTCAGTGCGGGTAACGTTTTAAAATCAAACTAAACTTATGAGAAATATATGCATATATTCAGAATTATGGCTTTATATACACTGGCCCTGAAAAAAACAACAAATCAAAAACATGCTCCAAAAAAGAAAAAAAAACTGGGGGAGTCAATAACGTGACGGGGCAGCTAACTGACAAGCTAACAGTAAACGGCTATTAGCAAACATGCATCTACAGCATTTTACGAATAATGTGATTAAAACAAACAGGACCTGCATCTTTTTCTCCGCCACAACACAGATGAATCCTTTGCTTCTTTGAAGCGTGTGCTGGTGCGATGGTTTTTCAGCTGTTCCTTCATGTTATTGTGTCCCCAAAGCACTTCTGTAGTGCTTGGTATTCTGTTGTTTTATTCAACTTCCACAGTGTTTTGTTTGCTTTTGTCGCATTTTTCTGTGAAAATATGTAATTGGAATTACATATTTTAACAGATGGTGCATTCGATGGTATTTTCTTAACTTGGAGTGCATTTCACGTCTCAGGGCCACCGTATTTTTATGGTATGATACAGTAAACTGCAAGTATAAAGGTCAACTCGGTGCTAAATAGCTGCAAGGTATAAAAACAGCTCAGAAATTTCAGTAAATTTCTTCAATACGTTCAACCCAGAGTATATTATATAGCTATTTTAAGATGTCTTCTCTAGCTTCTGTTGTGTATGATGTGACGTGTGCTTTAATGCACCTTCTTAGAAACTGTTTGTCAGAGACAAAGTCTGTGTGTGGAGGTTGATCAAACATGGTGAAAACTCATTTTCACCTTTTTGTTTAACGCTTTTTAACTTGCTGATTGGTCTGTTCTTTGTTCGCTTTCACTTCCTGGCGAGGCTTATGCACTAAAAAAATACTTCTTTAGGTTTAGTAAAGGAAAAAAAGTGTCTTGGAGAAAATTAGCCTCTTCTCAACAGTAAAGCTGCAGACTGAAAAATGTTGCACAAACATACTGTATCACACTGAAATATTAAAATGACAGGATCGATCTCCTCAGGAGAATCCGTCAGCAGCTACCTCTGAGTAGATAAGAGCCCTGGTGAGAGGACTTCTGAAGAGAATAAGTGAGTGAGGTGGGAGTGGATTTATGGGCCACACCACTCTTGTAATTAAGCTCCCTGCTGACTGATTGTGTTCTCTGAGTTTGCTGCGCAGCATGGTGCCTCAGCTATCCACATACTATACAGCCCATCCCTCTGTCCTCTCTTGGCTTATCGTGTTTACATGGCTGGCTTGATAACATTGCATGCTTGTTGCGTAAGAAGCGCCCGGTATGGGGTTTAACAGCTATATTGTGTGATGTGATGCACATTTTTCTTTCATTTTGCATCATGCAGAGATAAAAAAGAAGCACACGTCAGCGCTGTTTGAAGTGCAAAGGCTGTCTGTACAGGTGGACTGTTTGAAAATCTGTCTACTTACAAACTCCTGTTGTCTTTATTTGCTCTTGGTTTCTGGCTTAAGCCCATTCAACATCTTTAAGCTTGTTACACTGAACACGTATTCAGGTGACTCAATATGGGGCCCAACTCTTGCTGTCTCAGTCTGATGCCACCTTTCCAGTGTCTAAGCTGAAACACATCAACATGTGGCGTCCCCTATTTCAAACCGTCTTCCCCTCCATCTTTCTCTCCATGGAAACAACCTCCACTCTCGTCATTTTTCACAGTATGACTTCCTAATTGCTTTGTGGGATCTCTTGTTAGCCAATGGGGGGAGTTGTTCTGCTGCGTAAGCCTGTTTTCTGCCCCCCAGCTGATTTAATACGCCTGCTTTATCCAGAGGTGGTAGATTGAGGCCAAGGCACAATGTGAGGTGTGCTGATGCTTCTGATTTCCCTAGATGTGCTGAGGCACAGTGATACTTTAAATCGTTACAGTTTCAGGGATTTCCATTCCCAATGAAAAAAACAGAGTACGGCCTCACCTCTGGCACAAAAGTCATTCCAGTGCTTTGCTCTGTTTAAATTCACTGGAAATCACTAGTCTACTGGGGCTCCAAGAATGAAGACAGACACTTCACTCTTTACACTTCTACAACAACACACATTTAGCATTTGAGAAAATATGTGTCTAAAGCATTTCATGTCTATATGCAAAAAAAGTTTGAAGAACGAGTCCTGTAAATTCTCTTTAGCAGTAACTCGTCACACTTTAGCTGACAATTCTCTTTCATTCCCCACAGATCTCGCCAGCTGTGTTTGGAGGAAGTCACTCCTTCTGTTCTGCTGTTGTACACTAAAAGCATCCAACTTTACACTGCACAGCAGCTCTTGAGCCCTACTCGTTTAATATTAATATGGAATAGGGATAAGTGGGGACACAATGTAGGAAAAAAGGGGGAAAAATTAAGACATTAAATTAAATTAAAACTTTAAGAGTCAGACCAAAAAGCAAAAAACAAACCTATTGTGTTGCATTATTTGGCACCAAATTACAAACCGTAAAACTTGTGTGTACCTGTGCATCTCAAAAGTTTATGATATTCTGAACAAGTTTATTTAATTAAAAAAATGCATGTATTAATAGTAATAATAATAATAATAATAATAATAATAATAATAATAATAATAATAATAATAATAATAATAATAATGAATAATAATGTTAATTTCAAAAAGTTCAATTTTTCATATAGTCTATATAGTTCACAGCACACACCACACTATATGGACTATAAGTACTGGGTTATACATTCATTTTTGAATTAAGGTGTTTTCAGTCTCATTTCCACAGGTGTATAAAATCAAGCATCTAGCCATGCAGTGTGCCTTTAAAAACATCTGTGAAAGAATGTGTTGTTCTAATAAGCTCTCTGAGTTTAAGTGTGGTGCTGTTATAGGATACCACTGACACCAAGTATACAAAATGATTGGAATATTTAATTTTGAGTATTTGAGTGAATTACTATTCAGACAGCATAAATACTGTGTAGCTCTGTCTAGTTCAGTACATCCAGCAACAATTATGAGGAAGAACTACTTCCTTCTTTTCTATCCATCCATTCGCAGCTGCTTATCCTTTTCAGGGTCGTGGGGGGCGCTGGAGCCTATCCCAGCTGTCTTAGGGCGAGAGGCGGGATACACCCTGGACAGGTCACCAGTCTGTCGCAGGGCTAACACACATAGACAGACAACCATTCGCACTCACAGTCACGCCCGCATTTACACCTATGATTTTCCAATTAACCTATCCCCACAAACTGCATGTTTTTGGTCTGTGGGAGGAAGCCGGAGTACCCGGCGAGAACCCACACAAACACGAATGAGTAAAAAAGTTCTTTGGTTTGGCCGGTCTCATATAATTGCTTCACTGAGAAATTGACAGGAAAATGTTTTTGCAGATGTAGATTTACATTTACTGTTTAAACACATACACTCAAGTGACCAAGCTTTCACTCTGTGTAGTCTTTGGTAATCTGATGTCATAGCAAATTTTTCCCTAAATCAGAATGTTCAATGATCAGAGAAACTGCAAAAGACCCAACAGGTCAATGTCAGATTTCCTTAGTTAGCATGTTAAATGTCAAATTTAATGACAGTAGACTAAAAAAGTATGACTTGTTTGGAAAGGTTGTCAGGAGAAAGCCTTTTACTACAAAGAACATTGCAGCACAGCTTCGCTTTGATTTGTAAAATGCCATTTGAACCCCCCCCTCCCACAAAACTTAGGATAAAATATATATTTGGACAGATATGACTAAAGTGGAGATGTCTGGGCATAATGCACAGCAACAGATTTGGAGTTAATTAAACAAAGCATATCTGCATAAACACCTCATACCAACTGTCAGGCGTGGTGGTGGAGAGGTGATGATTTGGCTTTGTTTTGCACCCACGGGACCTGGGTACCCTGCAAGCACTGAGCTGACCATCAGTGGAATATGAGGCCATCTGTCTTCTAGCTAAAGTTTCACTCACACTGGGCCATACAGCAAGGCTTTGATTGTGAGCACACCAGCAAAACTGTAACACAATGAATGAAAAAGAAAAGTGCTGCAATGACCCAGATCTTAACTTGACTGAAATGCCATGATGTGACCTTAAAAGAGCTGCGTATAAATGAATACTTGGAAATCTCAATACAGTGAAGCAAAGCTGTACAGAAGAGTGGGTCAAACTTCCTCCACAACAACGGGAGAGACTGATAAAGTGATATAGAAAAAAGTCATTTCAGATAAAAATGTTTCTGCAAGCTGACGAATCAAACAGTGTGCTTAGTTTTAAGAGGCCTACATTAAGACCTGTGAAAACTTTCTTTTACAAAAACTTTTGTCAAATGACTAATATTTAGTACATGTTACATAATTAAACATACTCATTAATGCATGTCACACGAACAAGGTGTTTTAAGTGATCGACTCCTTTTGTCACACTGTGTGAAGTTGAGGACTCAAAAAGCAAGCAGGGAAATCAGACTGGTTTTAACAACAGGCACGCCGTTTTTTTAGGCTGTTTGCAGGAAGTCCAAACGTGCAATGGGTTAAGCCAAACACAAAATCCAAAAAAGGGAACTGAAACGTGAACATACTGGAATATGTTACTTGAAAACACACTGAAGTAGAGAAGTAGACTCTCTGAGAAAGACTAAGGGAAAGACAGTCCTGAAAACTTCGGACAAAACAAGGCACAGCTGAATTAATGGCAATTAATGGCAATACACGATAACACGTAATACAGAAAATATAGCAAAACTAAAAATACCTAAGAATGCAAACCTAAATAAACCAACCAAATATTTACTAGAAAGCAAACTCAAAATGCAATGACTCAAAACCAACAATGACCAGAACCTATATATGTTCTAATTCGTTATTTATTTATTTTTGTAAAACATGTTCATTTTTCCAACAGTAAATGATGTGAATAACATTTCACAGACAAACAAGGAGCAGTATATTGTGCCATGTGAGTCAGGACAATTGGCCCCTGCTGTCACTTCATTGTACTGTCATTTCATCCAGTCAGTTTTTCACTGCCATTTTTAGGAAAAGCTAAGAGATTGTGCTCCCACAACCAACATTTCCCTACACTCATTGCTCCATAAAGCTTTTTTCTCCCCCCCCAAAAAAAATAAAACATCCATTGAAGCAGAATGTAAATCCAATGCTTGTTCAACTTGTCCAACTACTCTTTGAAGTGCAGCTAATTAAGCGTCAGTTTATCAGTCAGATATTTATACACTCTCCTGTCATGCTGTGGAAGTGATCTGAATGATTTTCTTTGGCACTTACCATTTTCTCAGACTGTTGATTTTTCAAGTCTTCCCCGTCTTCTCACTGACAGGAACTATCCACCATAGCAGCTAAACATGTTACTCTTTGGACTCCTGTAAACACACTTGAAAAAGCCCACCAGGCGAGAAACATTAAGCGTGAAAAGAAGCGTTAAGCACCGGTTCCCAGAAGTGTTGTCCATCCTTTATATTTGCGGCCTTTTTCCTTTATTCAGAATTAGCAGCACCTGGTTGAACAGGGATAGTTTCAGGTGATTAGAATATTTGAAACAATAGAATCAAAACCCCTTTTTCTTGTTGCATTGTATATACGTACTGTATATAAGTGCATTTAAACATGCATATATAAAGTTGAATTTAAATATGATATTTTTAATCTATGCACCTAAAATGAAAAGGAAAAAGATTATTATTACTTAATAGGTAAACACAAATTAACATATGTAACATAAAGTCATGTCTTTCAGTATTGAATTTGCCAGTGGTAAAATGCTAATATTAATTTTACCATTAACATTAATGCTAATTGTAGCATTATAATGCTAATGCATTAATGCTACAATTAGCTAATGCAGTTAGCATTAACCCAGCATTAACCCATTAGTTAATGCTACCCAAACCCCTACCCTATGCCTGCCAGCCACTGCACACCCCAACAGTTCTGCCAGGCTAGGTCATTCTCAGTGAAGTAGTTGTCAATGCAGCAGAAATGTTCATGAGCAGTGGCTCGCATTGGTAGCTCTCCATAAAATAGCATGTCTTCATGCAAACTGCTGTCCCAGCAATAACGGACAAAAAGCAGCAGCAAAGCACCAATCCTGACATCAGTGGACTTGTCTCATTGCAAAGAGAAAAACGGACTACTTTTTATTCTTTTCAGAAGCTGATGCTGTATGTCCGTCCATGTCCGTGACACGGTGGTTCACAGGGTCGTTTGAGAGTGGGGTGGTCAGGAGCTTCTTTGCAGCAGCCTCTAACGTGATCTTCTTACATTAGGCAAAATCAACTCCTCCGCTATAGTGAAAGGCTTTTTACTCTGTGCCACAAGGTTGGATACGAGGTAGCTAGCTTTTAATGCACATTTAGAGTTACCAGACAGTGACACAACAGACCGTTTCTGCATCTGCAGTCCATTTTCTTTTCTCTTGAAATATTCCACCAGCTTTCTTGTGAGTGTGGGATGTTTGGTTTCGAGATGTCGTTTTAATTTTGAAGGCTTCAGTGCTTCGTTGGATAGCATTAGTCCACACTCCACACATTGGGCTCTCGGGTCTGCCTCATTTCCTCCGTGCACAAACCCATACTTCAGGAAGTCAGGGTTGTACTTGTGCAAAAATATAGCATTTTGGGAGTGGGGCTTGTCACTTTTATCATCACTTTTGCGTTTTAAGAACTTCTCCATATATTTTGCTAACTGCAAACGGCAGGCAGAGCGTCTTCTTCTGCTTGCTTATTGAGGCTGATTAAACAACTCCCACCAAGCGTGGGAAGCTGTATTGTAACTGAGATTTTCAAGGATAACAGTAATCCTGCGGCCCACAGGTGTAAAACGAAACATATTTTGAGGCCTTCAAGGTGTGGCTCGCAGCCCATTTTTGGGCCCCATGGTTAACAATCAATGTTCTAGATTTTCTAGAAGACTTTACAGAGAATGGTAAAAAAAAAGAGAAAATATCAAGTCTGTTGGGGAAAATGTCTTATTCATGCCCGAGGTCAGAGGATAAGGAGTGCTTTATTGAACCAACAGCAGATGATACTGGGTGCCACTCCTGTCAATAGGAACAGGAAACAGAAGCTACAACTTGCTGCACCACAACTGAGCTACAGAAGATTGTAAAAGCACTGCCTGGAGTGATGAGTTTCAGTTTCTGTGGCAACATTCAGATGGTAGGATTTAACCGTGTAGGTTTTTTTTTTCTTGTCTGACTTTTTGCTGCAACGTACCATCTGAACATCGTTTTAACACCACAGCAGCATTGTTGCTCATCCAACCACAGTGTGCCCAAAATTAGGACTGTACAAGTTGTCTAAGGAGCTTGGAAAGAAAAGCGTCTGGACTTTTGTAAGTTGCTTGAAGACGTTTCACCATCCGAGAGGCTTCTTCAGTTCTAAAATCAAATGGTGGAGAGTCCCAAATTTAAGCCATATGGGAGTGTCCCCCCAAGAGGGACAATGGACCCCCTAATGATCCTCTGCCTAATCACACGAGCAAAGGTGTGAAAACTGGTGTAGGTCACAATCAGCCAAGGTTTCGAGTGAACCCATTGCGAAACCAAGTCCCACCCTATCATGTGATTTTCTGAGGTCAGAAGGTCCAGGATATGCGTGGGCGTTAAGGAGTCTGGGAAGGATCTCAAATTGGATTAAAGATGGCAGACAGTTGGTGTCGTAACCCACCGCCTCTGTTCAAAGATGGCCGTTCACAGTGGACATAGATGGCTTCTTTCACTCCTCTTTCAAACCATCTGTCTTCTCTGTCCAAAATGTGAACATTGGTGTCCTCGAAAGAGTGACCTTTGACCTCTAGATGCAGATGGACAGCTGAGTCTTGTCCCGTCGAGGTGGCTCTTCTATGTTGTCCCATGCGTTTATGAAGGGGCTGTTTGGTCTCTCCAACGTAGAGGTCTGAGCATTCCTCGCTACACTGTACAGCATGCACTACGTTGTTAAGTTTGTGTTTAGGAGTTTTGTCTTTGGGATGAACCAGTTTCTGTTTGACTGTGTGGCTGGGTCTGAAGTACACTGGGATGTCGTGTTTGGAGAAGACTCTCCTGAGCCTTTCTGATAAGCCAGCAACATAGGGGATGACAATGTTGTTGCATTTGTCTTTTCTAGTTGCTGTCTGATCTTCTTTACGGTGCCTCTTTGCTGACTTGATGAAAACTGACTTTTTCACTCTCCACCATTTAACCTTAGAACTGAAGAAGCTTCTCGGGTGAGAGGTGAAAGGTCTTCAAGCAACTTCAAGACGTCCAGACGCTTTTCTTTCCAAGCTCCTTAGACTACGATGACCTGAATGACCGAGAACCTTCACAGACTGTACAAGTTAAAATGCCAACACTTTACTACTTTTTTTTTCATTTTTATGTTTTTCCATTTTTATATATCAAGGAAAACACTTTTTATACTGTGAATTCAGTTTTTCACTGTTTTAATACTTTGCTATATATCAGATATATTTATAGCTATTCTAACAAGTTTCAGCTCTGTAGGCTGTGTGATTTGGACCTACACAACAAACAGGTGGCAAACAAAGCAAATGCCATCATCTCTGAGCCTGCCCTTCTTCACATTCTGTATTTAAAGTGCTCCCATCTGCTCCTGTGCCTTTTAGGAGCTGAGAAAAAACAGGTCGTACGAGATCTTTACCTCTGCTCCTCTGGGCTTTGGAAATGTTTGCAAATGGAAAAGTGAGGCTCTGATCGGTTGTCAGTCATGACAACATGTCAACAACACGTGTTTGTCATACTTGTAAAGGCGATGATTTGCTTTAAGCCTCCTAAGAGAAATTATGTATTGACACCTTGCATCACATGCTGACTATCTGCTGTTTCCTGTGTGAATAATCGTGCTTTTAATTCAAGCTGTGAAAATAATTGCTCATCAGGGCAAATAAAGATAAAAACTGAACTTGAAGGCAGATGATGGCAAAGCAGCACTGCTATTGCATCAGTTTTCCCAAGGAAAAAGGAGACTAACTGCTTACTCTCCAGTCCTCCAAAAACAATCAGTGCCTTCTCAACATGAAGCTTCTCTTGAAAATCATTCACTTTTTCGGCATATTTTAACAACTAAACGTTTGATCTTCTTAAAAAGTGACTGGCACTTTGTCATGAACATAACAATATATGTAATGCTCTTCTGTGGAAAAAGCAAGTACAGGACTCTTAGAATGTAATATTTCTCCCTTGGCAGAAATAACAAACTGAATCAATGGCTGTAAGCTGCCCTAGTACCTGATGCAGCAAAACAACCCCAAATCATAACATTCCCACCACCTCGCTTCACATTTGATGCAAAATTCTCTTTGATTGGCAGCTACAGGCTGACTTGGGTAAACAGCTAAAGTTCCCCCAGCACATTGTAAAAACATCCCTCCGGCCAGACATGATCATTATTTCTGAGGCCTCAAAACATCTGATCATGCTGGAACTGTGTCCACTGCCCTGGGGAGAGCGGATCGAGGAGGCCAACAAGATGAAACGCGGTAAATACCAGGAACTAGTGCAGGGGAAGGAGCTGGAAGACATTCTATGAGCCCATAGAAGTGGGTTGTAGGGGCTTTGCAGGACGATCACTCTGAAAAGTCATTGGCCGGCTGGGTGTGGCTAGGGCAGCCGAGAAGAGGGCCATTCAGGCTGTGAGTGAATTATCAGAGAACGCCACAAGGTGGCTGTAGATTTAGACGGCTGATCCGTGGGAAGCTACTGGTACGCAAGTCGGGGCCTGATCACCCCCGGCTGGGTGAGGGTGTGTGATATTGCAAGACCCGAAACACCTGATGATCCCTGGATACATCACCAAAGATGCGTGCCAGTGCATCCAGGAGATTTTTCTGGTGCATCTGCTCTGATATGCACACTCCTGAAAAGATCAACGCTAACCTGATTTTCATCCACTGTGTCATTCACAGATGTTTATAACTTGCTCTAAACACGTTACAGAGTGAAATCCATTTCACAAATTTCAAATTTCAATATCAAAAATGTTGTTAAACTGACTTCATTTTGTGTTGTTTCATTTAATTCTGGCATGTTAAACCATTTATATTGCTGCCTTTGATTACCTTTCTGAAGAGAAAAGCATACTGGTCACGCTAATTTAACTAACCCTAACATTCAAATGCTAATATAACACGGCGATACTGTCTCATTTGTATCACCATTTTGGCAGACATATCTGTAATTATGCTTATTGAGTGAAGTAAAAGAAAGAAAGAAAGATGCTGTTTTATGTATTTGCACTGTTGAGAAAAACCTCTGTGTGCAGTAATGTAACTAAAAGCATGAAACACTGTAACACACTCTGTTACTGTAAAAAGTCAAACAACATGTATCCTTATATGCGTTTTGTATCAGGTTCGTTCTCCCTGTCTCCGATGTTCCCCTAAGTTCAGTTCAGTTCTGTTAGAGTACCTGGGTGTTACATTATTATTGAACTTTGATTTGGTCAGTATTTA
Organism: Pelvicachromis taeniatus; assembly: GCA_015108175.1. Classification (NCBI taxonomy): domain Eukaryota; kingdom Metazoa; phylum Chordata; class Actinopteri; order Cichliformes; family Cichlidae; genus Pelvicachromis; species Pelvicachromis taeniatus. Next base: position 2,414 of record VURO01005026.1, on the reverse strand, counting down.
TCATTTCTCGTCTTTTGGGTTCAGTGTAAGAGTTTTAGTCTTCTGGTTTCTGTGTCTGTGTTCCATAGTTGTTGTCAGTTGTATCCCCATGTCAAGTCCGTGTCTCTGTGTTATGTTTCCTGTTTTACTTTGAAAGTCTGTGTCTCATGTCAGTAGGTCTGTCCGAAAACCTCGGCCCACGTAGAACGCGTCGGTCGGAAGTGCGCGGCTTGAGAAATGGGACGGTCTAGCCTTCAGATTTGCGTCACCTGCTGTCTCGGTGGAGTTGAATTCAGCCGTCTGCTCCTTGCTCTCTAAAATATAACAGGACAATGGAGTAAATTCTCCACCATCTCACACTTCTGTTTAATCAGTTTTCTGGTTGACGTTTATTCAGCTCAGTGCGCCGACATTTTAGGAGACATCTGTTACCCACTACCTCGATCGCTGGCCGCAGGGGTCTGAAAATGATGTGCCGGGTGTTGGCTGTTTTTGCCGGCTCTAGTGAGCCTTGACGACCCGCTCAGCGATCGAGCTGGTGGGTAACAGACATCTCTGACGTAGCTGACAGCTGGGAACTGTGCAGGCCCGGCTCTAGCAAAGTTTTGC
>VURO01005023.1:6222-17037 GCA_015108175.1 Pelvicachromis taeniatus | reverse complement strand
CTGGTGCAGCTTTTCTAAGGCTTTTTCATGATTTTTGTGACATCGTAAGAGGATTTGTTTTGGTTTGTTCCGCCATTTTGCCTGGCGGAAAGGCATGTGATCAGACACGGAAAAGAGTGATATGTTGGTCACATGTCCGTCCGCCAGCCAAAGAAGTGCCGTACGAATTAGCGCGAAAAAGAGACTAGATTAGCAAGCTGGCTCTCGCTGGGCCTGTACCCATATCTGCAGCAGGTCTCCAAGGTGAACAGCCTCTGGCATGTTAGAACAAGGCAGCTAAGGGAAGTCGGCAAGTCAGAGCCATAACTTCAGGATAAGGATTGGCTCTAAGGGCTGGGTCGGTCGGGCGGCGGTGCGCGGCCCACTTTGCGTGGCTCTTCCGAGGCTGGTGGAGCAGTCGCACCGTTGCCCTCCCCCCGCAAGGCGGGCCGTGCTAGCGGGGTAGTAGCGCTAGCGGGCTAGTAGCGCTACTAGCCCGCTAGCGCACCTGCTGCTTTTAGTCTGGTGCGGCTAATGTATGAACAAAATATGATTTTTTTTCATAATTTCAAGTTGTGCGGCTAATATTCAGGTGCGCTTTGTAGTCTGGAAAATACGGTAGTTCAGATTAAAATGAAAATCATGACTAAACATAGCTATGTGAGACATGTCTGGGAAATACAGAAATGACACATCTAGAGAACAGAAAAGTGAACCGTGTCTATTTCTGTGCTGAATCAACAGTTATTGTTATTTTTTTTTTAAGTGGAGAATAATTACTTTCGAGCGATCGAAGGCTATCTACATGTTGAATTATTACCTGTTGCCTGGTGTTTGTGGTTTCCTTTAAGTAAATAGAGGCCTTTATTTTAAATTGAAATAAATATGTGCACCGAGATCAGGATTGCAGGAAATTAAATGCTTTGGCCCCCCTGAAAATGCTCCACAGAATGATTTTATGATATTACAGCCACAGCAAACCTATCTGTCAATTTTGCTCAGTCAGTTTGCCCCTGAAGGACTTCTGGATGAAGGATGAAGACAGTAAAGTCAGCTGAGCATGATATTACACCACATTGATCTTGAAACTGGCATCTTGTGTGAAGTATATTAATCTAAGCCCAAATGGTACTACTTACTGTCTCTCACTGGCTTTCTTCAGCATGATATGATGATACTTTATGCATTTGTGACATATAGTTGGACTAAATAACTAAAACTTGGAAGTTCATTTTTTTAAAAAGAAAAGGACATTTAAGTTTAACATGCTTTTGTAAACAGCACCTCTTTTCAGGAGAAGATGCCATTAGTAATAGACAGCTGTGCCTGGGGGAAAATACTGTTGTATTCTTGTATTAATAGGTCCAACAGTTGCAGCGTTACTCTTGCCAACTTTAGCGTAAAGGTAGCCGGTCTTGGGAATCTCAACCCAAGATATTCTTAAAAGCGTTTTCCAAGCTCTGGATTTATCAGCTTTCATCATCTCGAGCTTCCTCGTGTGCACACAGACATATGTAGGTCACTTACATGTATGTGAAACATGAGACCTCACAGCCTGCACAACAGCGAGAGATGCATTTCAAAGCATTAAAAAAGCAGTAAAGGAATCACGGAGTTGAGATTTTGTCACTTTTAACTTTATCCTGGAAAATTGAATTTTTGTACCTAAGAGTGGCTTTCATCATCTATTAAAAAACAAAAAAGTGAAGTGTTAAAACATTTATAAAAGCCCTTATGATTCATTAAGTTATTATTACACTACATTCTTAGATAGATAGATAGATAGATAGATAGATAGATAGATAGATAGATAGATAGATAGATAGATAGATAGATAGATAGCTCTACACACACATACATATGGCCCATACACATTATGAATGACTAAAAACAATAAAATAATGATTTGTCCTTTATATGTCACACAGCGTATGTTACTTCTACTATACTATATATTCTTTATATATATATATATACAATATTCTGCTATAGTTATATTAGCCCAATGATAAATGCATTTCTTTAAGTCATCCCTCCCTAAAGCTTGCTTTATTCTGATTGGTTGCCCTTTGCTCAGCTTCCCCAAACAGTGCTTGTAAACCACACCTCCTGGTCTCAGCTGTGTGCAACCATATAAGGGAAACCATACACATGCCAGGAAACATGCAAAGCGAGTGTTTAGAGTTTTTGGCTCATCTGGATTATTTTTACAAATGCTGATCCCGTTGTTTGAAACGTCCAACACTATTTATATAGCGCCAAATCACAACAACAGTCGCCTCAAGGCGCTTTACATTGTAAGGTAGACCCTACAATAATACATACAGTGAAAAACCCAACAATCATATGACCCCCTATGAGCAAGCACTTTGGCGACAGTGGGAAGGAAAAACTCCCTTTTAACAGGAAGAAACCTCCGGCAGAACCAGGCTCAGGGAGGGGCGGGGCCATCTGCTGCGACCGGTTGGGGTGAAAGAAGGAAGTATATATATGATATTAGTAAATGTGAAGTAATATAATATGATTACTATCAGGGTGCCTACAATATGACAGAAATGTGACCACTATTTGAACAAATCACTTGTAATGCCAACACCAAGCTGCATAAATTAAGCTTCACGCTGCAGTAAAAACAAAGCTTTCCTCTTCAGTTACATCCACTTGCATCAAATAAAATAGCTCCCACGGTATTAGGGATTGCATCATCATAATACATAATACATACACCCACCCAACCATGTGGATTATATAGGGTCTTATTATGAATCTACGCACGCTTCGGAGCTCGAGCTCACGTTTTTGTTTTCGCTGCAGATCGGCTACTGGAACGACGCAGACAAACTGGTGCTGATCCAGGACTCTCCGCTGCTTCCAAATGACACTTCTGGCATGGAGAATCGCACCGTTGTAGTCACAACAATCATGGTAAGAGACCGGCATGTCCTCAACCGACGCGCACACTCATGCATGCAGTAATATTCAAAGTAATTTGTAATGCCAGGAAGTGTTATTAACAAGTGCCTCTGCAGATTACACTGATTCATATGCAGAGCCAGGAGTGTCAGATTTAGTGGATACACATCATACATCACAAATCTCTGACACTGAGACCAAAAACACGACGGTCGGCTGCACTTTTTTGCTTGCAATGTGTTCCTGGTTTGTTTTTCTGATGTACTTTTGTTAAATATATGTTTTCAAATATAAAAGGCATCTTTAGTGGTAAAATATTAAGCAGCAGCCAGATGAAATTGGCAGGGGTACATAGTCAAGTTCAGTGCTCACAATTTGGCACTTTTAATAACCCTTAAAAACCTTTAAATTCTGCGCTACAAGTGACCAGATTTCAGGGATAAGTCTGCTTAGTTACAGAATGCTCTATTTTTTAAAAACTCATAAGAAAAGGGAATTTATTTTTATTACTTCAATGGAAATTTCAATAAAACATAACACAGCTCCAGAACTAACTGCCGTCACTTAGATTTTCCTTTATTGCACCAATAAACATCATAAACAGCTGTCGTTATTGAGGGTTTTTTTTATTCTTATTGCATTTTAGCAAGCAGTGTCATACATCTACTAAAGCATTTCACACACACTGAATTGCCTTTGCATGGCATGCAAATCTCAAGCTGTCGCAGCGACTCTGCAATGGCTCAATAGAGTAAAGCAGCCAGATGTAAATGTAGCATCTGAGGGGAGGAAGGAAGGAAGGTAAGGAAGTGGGAATGGAGAGTCACAGCTCAGCAAAATCCTCCCTCTTTTCAGCCCCTGATGAGGAACCCCATTTTAAGAAACTGATCCCCAGTTGGACGCAAGCAGGATATGAAAGCCCTTAATGGCAGAGTGATGGACACAGCAGCCTGAGCCAAAAAGAAGCCCTAAAGACACTGGGCGAGAGGAGAGACACAGCAACTGTGTTAATGGATACCCTGTTTCAGAAATCTGAACAAGAAATGGAGCCGCTCAGAGCCATAATGGAGTCCCTCGAGAGGATAATAAAATGCAAATGGAGGGAAAAAGGACAGTCCTCTTTTCTTTTCTGTTTTTTAAGGATGTGCTCATGGATGGACACCCATTGAGGCCTAAATGGATCCCCCCGACTCCTACCATCACAGCGTCTGTTTTCTAGCATAAACAAGCTCCCAACTACACCTGCTAGTGTGTGTGTGTGTTAGAGTCACGCATTGTCATGCTTGGTGTGTCTGTGTGGCCAATCACAGCTCGAGAATCACCCCGGTTTGCGATTGTAATGTTTTGCAAAGATCTCCAGAGCCTGAAGCGTAAAGTGAGGACGTGGCAGCATATAAATATACACGTTGTCTAAACCTGTCACCTTCTCCTACTACCTGCTCTACCGTACAGTACATTACACACTCCGAGAGCTTCCTGTAAGCCTTAAAACAGCTTAGAAAGACTAATGCTCTCATAATCATCCCAGTTCATATCCATCATGCTTTTGTGCAGCATGATAATATAGTTACATTGTGACAGCTGCCTTTCATTCCCGCTTTTAATGTTTGTTCTGCTTGTTTGTGAGAGTAATGTTGGCTTAGCATAAACTTAATGAAGCGTCCAAGTTTTACATTACATCCATCTGTGTCTTAGTACGTTTTAAGAACCCTTAAAGTAGCAGTTTAACATGTCTTCTGGCTTAAGCCTGAAATAAGTTTTATGATCTGACTGTAGCTGCTCTACCCCAGAAACCTGGAGACTGCTGGGGGGGGAATTTAAATGTTTGTAAAGATTTAGGGAGGGTAAAGAAGGTTTGGTGTAGTCTTCCTCAGTGCATCATTGTAAATACAACTATACAATTTTCAATAAATTAACATGCGTTCAGAGCTCTTGTGCTAATTCTAGATGCGAAACAATGAAATTTAACTTTTCATCTTAAAATCGAGAATGTGTGAGACATTGTTTGACTCATCAGCAGAATAAAAAAGGGTCTTAAAGGTCATACCCAGCCTGGATTCTGTTCCTTGAATGGTTGAATCGTGTGCTTTCAGGTGGTTGCCACGTTGTTACAGGGCAGCCATCGCTCTCACAAAGTCATTAAAGTCTCTGTAAGTTGCTGGTTTGGTCCGGAACATGCCAACTGCCAATGCCAACGCATTTAAATGAAATCCCAGAAACCGCCTTTTCCTGCCTCTTCCCCTGTCTTGAACTTTTAACAGTTGTGTTTATTTAATCAACACAAAAAAATGACGAGCACATACTAAACCAAACCACAGTTGGAGAATTCATGATATTTGATGGTATTTACCTTACTTTCTGCAGTTTTCTTGCACCGTTTAGCTGTTTGTTGTGTTCCCACTTGTGTGTCAGATTTGACGTCTGCCTTTGGCCCAAAGCTGAGGGCTTAACTCTGCCCTTGCTTTCACATAATCCAAGCAGGTCCACCAGGTGCCCCCACACTTCAGACCTGAACCTGTCCTCAGGCCATATTTCTGTTGTTTCTTCTCCACAAAGTTATATGATTTTAAAAGAAAGGCTTTCTCATAAATAAAAATGACACGACAGTCCACCAGTGCAAAAAAAATACATCACCTTCACCTGTCAGTAATCCATGTATTTAGTGGCAGATACTCACTGCAGTCCACTTGTGGTGCTGTAGCATCTTAAAATGAGAAAGCAACTTTCAGAGTTCTTTTACTACATCAAAGCTTAGCTCCCAGATTAGCATGGCTACAGTCTAATCTATTATAATCCAGACCGTGCCCTTTAAAGTATAGATGCTGTGGAGAGTTTTTATCTCTTGTCACAACACAAGGTCATATACTGTTTTCAAAGTGGTGTTAAGTTCTCTTTGTCTTTAGCCTAAAGCATTAAGAGAGAGCTAAAACCCTGTGAAGTCTTTGGTTCAGCTGTCCGGAGGTTGATGCATATTCAAAAAAGCTCCCGTGGATAAGGACGAAGTTTGATTGTGATTATATGGGCAGTAAAAAGGCCGGGAGATTTGATGTTGTGTGTCTTGGCTTAGAACTCCCTCATTACACATCTTGGCACAGTATCAACCTGCCAAAGGGCAGCAAGTACAGAGAAGTCCTGCAACAGCAGTGAAATGTTTCAGAAATGATTTTGCTGATAGGCATCACTGTGGGGCTCAAAGTTCCTGTTGATAGCGCACCTACAGCCGCGTCTCATTCAAATCTCGGGGTCTCAGCCCCCAAAATTTAGCAGCTCCTTTTCCAGACTGGATTACTTCAGCTCCTTTTATACTACACTGAGGAAAAGATTGCAGTAGCTTTTTCCTCCCTAATTCTGATTTTTTTTTTTATTGTTCTATTTGTTGATGTATTAATTGCTGTCATGTACGTTGATCTGTTTTTTTTAAATGTGCCATATAAATAACAGACTTGAGTACTTCTCAACATTAAAAGAATTACTAGTGGACCAAATAAGACTGGAAAAAATGCTAATAAATGTTCAGTTCAATGAATTTCATAGTTCAGAGTTTCTCTCAGTGTTTTTGACTGAAATTTAATGCAATTCTGTTGTCACAAGCACATTTTCAGGCTCTTTATGCTGATTTGTTTGCAGGCATTGTGGGAACCTTCGGGCAGTCATCTGTGGACAATGGGGGGGGGGGGCTGGGGGCGCAGCCAGCCAAGCAGAGTATTTTGAAAGCAGATAATAGATATCCAGTTTTTGATTTCCTGATCTGTGGACCAGTTTTTAATGACTACTTATAAAAGTGAACATGTAAGGAGTAGAAGTAGTCAAGGTACATGGGTTTAAATAGACAAGAGAGGTGAAGAAGAGTGTGCAGGCAGGGCGGAGACCTGTCAAGTGGCAGGGGTGATTTGTGATGGAAGGAGAGCAGCAAAGTGAAACGGAAGGTTTACAAGATGGTAGTGAGACCTGCTGTGATGGTGGCGCTAACACAAAGACAGGAGGTCGAGCTGAAGACGCTCAGATTTTCATTGGCAGTGACCAAAATGCTAGAAATAAGTACATCAGCGGAGCAGCTCAGGTTGAGCAGTTTGGAGACAAAGTTAGAGAAGCAAGGCTGAGATGATTTGGACGAGCACAGGAGGGAGAGTGGGTACATTAGATAGAGATGCTGGAAGTGGAGAATACAGAGTTTGTGTCGGCTGATTTCTGACAGGCATACTTTAAGCTATAGGTTCTTCATTGTCAACATTTTTGCTGATGAAAATTACCCAGAAATGGATCATAGCACGTAGACTTATAAAGCAATTAGGAGAAATGAGTTCTGCCTGTAATCAAATTACAACATTCATCAAGCTCAAGCAAAAGATTTGCAAACAATTTTATCAGTTAAAAGGTTTTTGTAGATCCAACTAAAATAAATGAGAGGTGCAGCATAAGAATGCAAAACTGCTCTTGGATGAAGTACTTTGTGTGATTGTGGGAATGAAGGGCACGGTTCTTAAACCTTGTAAATAGTAAATTTGTGATTTAAACACGAATGTTGTCTTTCCACCCATGGTTTGCATTTCTAATTATATTTTTTTATTTAATTATATAAACTTTGGCTTAGAAGGGCCGAAGCTTTGAGATCCGAAACCCTCGACCGCTGTAGCACCCAAACGCCCTTTCATGTGAACAAAAGCAAAATGGAGATTTGCAGTGTATTCTCTGTGTGCGCTTCAAATGTGCTCCTCTTTTCAGTGTCGCACACTCAGTCAAATAAAGTGTGATTAGTGCGTCTAATGGCTGCCGATGACTAAACCCAGACATGAGTCACTCATGGAGAAGTAATCATGTGTGTGAAAGCGTCACACAGTTTTTTGCGGTCAGGTTTTTGGACAATGGACCATCAATCTGTTGTTGCTCGTAATCAGACAGAATGTGCAGCAGATTGTTTCTCCTGCGTAATGTACAAAACACTCACACACAAAGCCAAACGACAGATTTTACAAATGTAGACAGTGGGTGTGTGTGTGTGTGTGTGGGTGTACGTATGGATTTGTGACATGCAGTTGGCCTCGTGGTGTGTGTGTGTGTGTGTGTGTGTTCTAATGGCATGTGTAATTAGTCTCATTAGGCGGTGAGTGAAGCTGTGCTGTTGTGATTATTGACCAGCCTGTCAGCCATGCTGGCCTTTACTGTGAAGACCTCTGAAGTACTGCTCTGTTCTTGTGCCAGGAACGCTGACTCCCTCTGCTCCTCTGGCTGCCAGCACTGTCATACACCCCGCTATCATAAATCATATGGATTAGATCCGATTTCCCTCTGATATAAATCCAAAAACACTGGCCGAGATCAACTCGCAGATTAAGTCATCATCAATAAAACGCTTGCGATTCATTAAAAGTGTGTCATGAGTTCCATTTCAGAGCCAGCACGAGAATTCCTGATTCCTGTAGGTCATCAAGACTATCTTGGCCCTCAAGGAGAAGTAGATGTGTCCATCAGGACCACTTTAGTCAAAACGGCAACACCAAAATCCCTCACAGGCCATTTGATTTGTTCAGAAATAACAATAAAAAGAGGAGCTGGGGTGGAGGTGGGTTGCAAAGTGGCTTGCAGAGGCATCATGCAGACTGACTAAGCTTAAAGAGTAAACTTTATGTGAGCTATCAGCTGATGGGGGTGGCTGTTGGGGTCATTTGATTGCTAGCTGACTGGCCTGAGCTAACGCTAAGCTCAGTTAAATTTTTTGACAATGTCTTTAAAACTGGTAGTAAAAATTAGCATCAGTGCTGCTAATCTTTGTGAAGTTCTTGGGGCCTTTGTGTTGAAGGTCTGAATAGAATAAGGAGGAGGATAATCCAGGGTATGCTCATTGGCCGACAACGTTCAAAACATTAAGATGGCGGTGGCGAAAGCACTCATGTTAGGGATTTCACAAACTGTCTGTGGTACAGTGCTGTAGGGTTACTGCAGAAAGATATTCAGTCTCCTGTCGTGTGGCAAAGGAAAAAGCATGAAAGCCTGTGTTGAATGAACTGTTACTCTGTTGATTAGTTGTACCCTGAGCAAGTAGGGTACAACTAATGGCTTGTCCTTAAAAGCTGTATATAAAGCATAAATCTGACATTATTCAGATGTCCTTTGGACTCCATGTCCTGACAAGCTGGAAGTTGCAAAATAAAAAATAAAAACAAGAATTAACCATGATAAAAAAAATTTAATTAAAACTATAACAAGGTCTATTTCTTAGTAGCTGTACTGGCATCCACTGTGCTGCTGCACAGTGATGAATATAGGCAAAAGTGTGTTCTCTCTTTTTACCTGGATTCCAGCCTAATTCCTTTCTAATAATTCCCTCTATACATACACCAACCGAGTCCCTGGACACTGAAGGATATCTAGATTACTTTGTGATGAAGAGGACATAAATGTGAATTTTAATTGTGTTTTTCAACAAAGACAAACAAAGACCTCTCCCATGGACATACATACATTAAGTAATTAATTAATACGAATCCACAGCAGCTTTTTTTTTGTTTTGTTTTATAATCACAGGATATTCTGATCAGTGAGCAAGCTACCAGAACTTTTTCCCCCCTGTGATTTTACACACTTATTTTTGACAATTTAAAGAACCCAAAGACAGATTTCTTAAACACAGCAGCATTTTGATGTCATGTAAATGAAACAACCCGGGACACACTGTTGAAATCACACTTCTTTTACCTACATTAGGACACCTCGGGGATTAAATGTGCAGTTAAACTTATTTACACTGTCAGGAAGTGGCGGTTTCACTCATCTGGACCACAATGAAAGTGACAGTTTGACATCCTACTTAACTTTAGCTTGCTTCTTTGCTTCCTTGCTAATGATGTCAATATTAAATACTTTCTGAAGCCTCTATTTGTTTTGGGGTTTTTTTTACCTTTAAATGAAGACTGTTAGGACTTGTGTTTGAACTTGGGGGAGCTGGTTATTTGTTGATATTAGTGATTAGTGAGCTTTTTTTTTCAGCTGGCATTAACTAGTGTAGCTATTCTAGTAGTAGAAGGTATTTATTTAAGTCCTTCATACACAAATTGATCCACAGGCTGTGAAACTTGTGTTTTGCTTTATTTTGTGCTTATGAATTTTGCATTTAATGCAGTTATTATGAGCTCTATCACACACAGCGAACCCAGGGTAGGATGCTGATTATTTTCTGAGGCAGTCAGCACAATGTGAGGCTACTGTTACGTGTAATCTTTTTCTTTGACATGTTACATAAATAAAGCACAAACATAAAGACGAACAAGGGAATTTGATATGCAGATACAGAGTATGATTGATGCTTCGTAGTTGTGAGAAAATGTTGATAGTTATTTATTGATAATTTGTTTAAAGGCTTGACAAATGAGTCATGTTATTATTATTAATGAGTTCTGGAACATTGTAACCCACTACAAGTGTTCTTTACTGTATTTTACTACATCGTGCCATCATTATGTTGTACAGTAACATCTTTGCTGTGCCGTAGGCTCAGCCGGGCATTTGCATTCTCTCCCTGCCATCGAGTCTTTGGTTTACCTTGCTTTGGCCGGCGGCAATGTCAAGCAAACACATCTCAAGAATAAATTGCTCCCATTCTCAATATGCAATATGCTGCCATCCATGACAAAAGTAATTTGTTTGGAAATGTGAGTTCAGAAAGCATGCACAGCTTACATTTAGATCACTTTCCGAGGAACAAGAAATCTAATGATATATAACCTTCCTCTGGTCACAGTGTAGACTGATGTAGCCACCCCAATTATTTAAGTGGTGGCATTAAGTTATTCAGTCTGACTGCATCTAATTTCTCTGCTGTTTTCTGTTCCATGAATGCACCCCCCCCCCCCCTCCCCTTTTTTTTTTCTTTTTTTTTTTTTTTCCTTTTTCCTTTTTTTCTTTTTTTTTTTAAAAATTTTTTTCTTC
>VURO01005022.1:7108-28817 GCA_015108175.1 Pelvicachromis taeniatus | reverse complement strand
TGCTGGCCCGCCCCCCCCCCCCCCCCCCCCAAAAAAAATGAACACTGTGAGAAACCTTGGGGTCATTTTTGACCAGGATATGTCCTTGTGCATATTCTGTTCTTGTAATTTACCACTGCATAAATAAAACTGGATTCCTCTGGCAGGTATGTGAAGGAAGGAGACAAAGTTTCTCAATTCGACAGCATCTGTGAGGTTCAGAGCGACAAGGCGTCGGTCACAATTACCAGCCGCTACGATGGGATCATCAAAAAGCTCTACTACGATACAGACGCCACGGCCTCCGTGGGAAAACCGCTGGTGGATATTGAGACGGAGTCTGGCTCAGGTGAGACATCAGCAGGTCTTCACTCGCCCGCTCATCCAAGTTCACAGCTGAAAGTCTCATTGCTGTTATCCTTCAGAGGTGATCCAGGAGGAGGATGTGGTGGAGACGCCTGCCATGGCTCATGAAGAACACACCCACCAGGAGATCAAAGGTCACAAGACGCAGGCCACGCCCGCAGTCAGACGCCTCGCCATGGAGAACAACGTAAGTGTGATTCCTATCTGTCCTCACCAGGTTATCCCAGTCTGTTCCCAGTTGAGATGTGGCTCTGCTTTTCTCAGATAAAGCTGAGTGAGGTGGTGGGGACTGGCAAAGATGGGCGGATCCTGAAGGAGGACATCCTGAACTTCTTGGCGAAGCAAACGGGAGCCATCTTGCCTCCAACACCTTTCCAGGAGATCCAGACTCCGCCCCCGGCCTCTCCCGCTGCTGCTGCCAAGCCTGTGAGCACTAAGGTGCCTGTGAAACCTCCACCCACTACGCCTAAACCTGTCTTCACTGGCAAGGATATGACGGAGCCCCTCAAAGGTCAGAGATCGCTGTTACGCCTAAGCGTGGCGCTGTTCACTGCGAGCCTCGTGTGTCATCTACTTTCTCTCTAAACGTTCTGATTGGCTTTCCAGGTTTCCAGAAGGCGATGGTGAAGACGATGACGGTAGCTCTGAAGATTCCTCACTTCGGTTACTGTGACGAGGTTGACCTGAGCCGCCTGGTAGCTCTGAGGTCAGAGCTGAAGCCCCTCGCTGAGAGTCGTGGCGTCAAACTGAGCTACATGCCCTTCTTCATCAAGGTCGGGGATTAAGGCGCCACGCATGTGCTGCTGTGATCGGTCATGTGTTTGGTATTGACGTTAATGCTTTGCTCTCATTGGCTCAGGCTGCCTCCCTCGGTCTCCTCCACTTCCCGATCCTCAACGCCTCGGTGGACGAGGGCTGCCAGAACATCACCTACAAGGTAAGAGCATGCTCAGAGCTGGCTTTGCTTCCCCGGCTGCTCAGTGGCGTCATTAGTGCTGACAGTGGCGTTTCCTGTGGTTCAGGCGTCCCACAACATCGGCCTGGCGATGGACACGAGTCAGGGTCTGCTGGTTCCCAACGTGAAGAATGTCCAGCTGCTCAGCGTGTTCGAGATCGCCCTTGAGTTGAACCGCATGCAGGTGCTCGGAACATCGGGTCAGCTGGGCACTGCTGACCTGATGGGGGGCACCTTCACACTGTCCAACATCGGATCGGTGAGTCTGACAATGATAGTGACACAAAAATATCACAACAATGCAGAGAGAAGCCGTGTTGACCTCACTCTGCTCGCTGTGTTTGAACCAGATCGGAGGCACGTACGCCAAGCCCGTGATCCTTCCGCCCGAGGTCGCCATCGGAGCTTTGGGAAAGATCCAGGTGAGCCCCGGTCAGACCACACACACAGCACAGACAGACTCGGGTGCATTTTAGTTTAGCCTGAAAGGAAAAAGGGTAAATAGCACAAAATATCAAGGATCGCAATAAAGAAGAAGAAGATGGTCTAAAGTATACCTCAGCCTGACTCTGATTACCTCTCCATTTCAAAATATTTAAGAATATAAAACTGTTGACCTGGTTTGGAAAATGATAAATGTGAATTTTCTCCTGAAGACATCTGTGTCTTCAGGAGAATTGTGTTCTCTGGCCTTTCGGGAGGAGCAGCTTCGGCTTTGTTCCTCACACTGAAAAATAAACTGTTATTTTGCTCTAAGGAAGGAAAACCTGCTAAGGTGTGTTTGTGGTTTCTTAGTGGACAAGTTAAACCGGAGCATCTGACTATCAGGTGACGTTTAGGTCTGTTCGATCAGCTGGCAGACTCTGAGCATGCTCAGATACCTGCCTGACAGATATCTGCCTGAGGCTCCTGTTTCTTCTGTGAAACCGCAGGAAGTGACAGATGGACCATAATTCTGGAGAAGTTTATCCATTTAGCGACACCGCCACCTGCTGCTAGGAGGTGGAATTACAGAGCGGCTGTTTGTTTTGTTTTTTAACACGCCTTGCTGACTTCCTGTCTGTCTGTCCAGGTGCTGCCGAGGTTCGATGCTGCTGGTCAGGTGGTCCGAGCTCACATCATGAAGGTCAGCTGGTCGGCAGATCACCGCATCATTGACGGTGCTACCATGTGTCGCTTCTCCAACCTCTGGAGGGAGTACCTGGAGAACCCGGCCAGCATGGTGCTGGACCTCAAATAAACAGTTTCCCATCAGCCCCGGGGAGGGAGGGACACCACGCTAAAAGACCTCGCTGCTCTGCCTCCTTTTTCCCTCCCCGCCTTCACTTCCTGTTTCCGTTTGAGGCCTTCATGCCAACCGTCATTTCCTTGTTGCCTTTGAGCAAGGCACTGTGAGGAGAGGGGAAAGGGGTCAGCCACACACACACGGTGTGAACTGGGGTCATGATTGTGGGTTCTGCAGGTCCAGTCTGGTGGGAATGATCTGAAACAGGAAGTGAGTTCCTGTTCCTGCTCTGGAGCTTCAGGAAAACCATCAGGAAACAAACCGAGACAATTTGCCTTTTTTTTTTTCTTTTTTTTAAATTTAAATACACACTGCAGTGTTTTAATGCATTAAAATCACAGACTGTATGTAAAAGATGGACATAGCCATCATGCTGTCACCCAGTGGTTAGTGACACCTTGAATTAAGTTTTTTAATCGTCACCATCACTAACGTGATGAGGGGTGCTGAATGTTCATACTGTAAGGACTTGTCAGTCGCATGAAGCCCCACCCTAAATCCTTCCTTGAATCCTGCTCCTTTGCAAATCTAATTAGACCATCTCCTCTAAACTTAACTTCCTGTTTTCTTCACCAAAACAGACGGAGAAGGAACTGCCAGGAAAGAATTTACTGAGCTGAGCGATTATACTCTCATAGACCTCAGCAACAAGTCGCCCCCTGCTGGGTGTTAGAGAGAATGCAGGTTTAAATTCTACGTCCATATTTTATATATAGTCAGAAGCTGCAGAGCGGGTGCTGTCAGGTGTCCAGGTGAGATGCTCGAGTCTGAGATGAGTTGGAAGATGGACGTGCTCCTGTAGCTGCACATTGAGCGTGTCAGATGGTTTCACTCAGAGTCAGCAGCAGATTTAAATAAACCCATATGATCATGATGTCATCCACAGACTCTCACCTGCAGACACCTGATGTCCTGTCACTGTAAATTTAATTATATTAATTTTCACTCTGTCTGAACTTCCTCCACCGAGGCCGGTGCTCAGTTTTAACACGGGTTGATCCATCTCACCCACACGAAGCCCAACCCGCCGGGTTCAGGTTAAACCTGCAGACAGCGTCCACACGTACATTCGTCCTCGGAGGAGGAGGCTCGATGGTTTGTAGCTGCCCTGAAACTGTAAAATTCTCTGAGCATTAAACTCCACATACTCGTGTACTGTGAAGTCATGTGACCAAACATGATCAAAGCAAATGTTGCTGGATCGAGTCATGCTCACGTCGATCGGATCAGACAGGTGAACTCGCTGATCTCAATCAGTGAATCCAGGTTGTCGTCATTTTTCACGTGAATGCAGTTTGAAACAAATGCCGGCACTGTCGGTCGGATGATTATGCATAATGGCTGCTGAGCGATGTGTGGCGTGCTTGCATCATCGTGGTGTTTTTGGTTTGTTTTCTCGATCTGTTTTCGTTTCATTACTGGTGATGACTTTAAAATCCTCCCTGCAGGTCTCGCTCGCCGCCCATGAGCGTTGACCATGTTTCAATTGTGACCAACGCAGGAAACAGAATTACTGACATTATCGAGCAGCAGCACTGTTGGTATCATGTGAGCAACCAATGGGAATGAGGTTTTTTTTTGGTGAGGAAGAGGGTTTGTGTCCTCGGGCTGACACTGTTAACCCTCTGAAACTGCTGCTGTGAAGGTCTTCCAGCTGACCTGACTCCATTATCTTTGCTTGTTGTATTTATTAGTGACTGTTACTGCAGACCGCACCAAGAGTCTGCCAGCTGTTAAACTCCCACCTTCTCAGCATCTGGAGCTCGGACACAGCCGATAATCTGAGATTAGAGCTGAAGTTCAGGATGGCGGGATGTGGGCTTTTCTTTCTCCTCCCACTGCACAGCTACACACTGCACTGGATCTTTTATTTTAAAAGTTCCCTGTACTTTGTGCTCTGTGGTGTATTTTTAGAGACTTTGACTTTGGTTATTATTAAAAAGTATTTTGTTATATCAGATTTAAAAGGTTGAAGTAGGTTAATTTCTCTTGGTAATGCCAGCCCGGACCCTCAGTTTGTGTCTCAGGCAGAAGCGCTCCGACTCTGGACGTCAGAGCAGGAAACTGGTCTCAGTTATTGGTTATAACCCGATAACTAGAGCTGAGGCGATGGAGTCGTGATGTAGAGCTGCAGAGCTGTCGATCGTTCCTCCTGGACTCCCTCGCTGTCCCGGTGGCTGCTGGGTAAAGAGCACGGTGTCGGGTTACATGTTGGTGTCACGTCGTCGTCTTCTTCTTTCTGTTTGCGTCGTTGGTTTTAGCGACAGATGAAATGTAAACGTGTACAAAGTGTTTTGTATGTTTGGGAGTCGGTTGGGTTTAAAATGTGTGAAACTAAATAAAACCTCTGAATAAAGCTGAACAGGACTCGCTCTGTGTGTGTGAATGTGTGGGTGTGAGCCTGCGGGGGGGGGGGGTAAACCTCAGTAACCTGCAGCTCTGGTCCTGATCAGGTGATGGTATTTTTAGAGTGGGTCTGGCCTTAGCTGCAGTAACAGTGGGTCACGTGACTGCTTGTTCCTGTGAGGTCATGTGACCTGGAGGCTATAATTATCGAGGAGAGCCGAGGTCAGATTTCAGCAGACAGGACGCAGCATGGAGGAGAGCTGCGGCTCAGCCACAAGGTGACGAGTAATATCAGAGTACTTCAACAGGTAATGCTTCCCATATTGCTACAGTACTAATACTGCTGCAGTACTGGTACTGCTCCTACTGAAGGACTGAAACGGAAAAGTTTCAGCAGCTGGAAACTCTCTGGTTGTTTTTGATGTTTGTGCTTCACAGGGAATCTGATGGTTTTTAATTAATGATCAGTAAAGCGATCTGAAACATGAAACGTGATTTCTGCTGGGGAGGGGGCTACTGCTCAGAGAGGTTATCCTGCGTGTCCACCTGTGTGCTGTCATCACAAGGTTGACAGGAAGTGGTGATGATGGTGGGCGTGGTGGTAGCGTGCAGCTCGGTGAGCTCCATCAAAGCACTGTGGGAGACCAGGATCAGGAGGAGGAGGGAGGAGCAGGAGGAGGCACACAAGAGGAGGACAACGAGGGGCGGGGCCACAGGCAGGTCAGACCACACTCAGTCACCTGAGCACACTTTCTATTGGTGTAAAGTGCTGGTTCAGTGAGAACAGCAGTGATTGTCAAAGTGGTGTCCTCCAAAAAATGCTCTATAAACCTTAATAAAAATTACCCAGAATCCTATAAACTGGTTCATATTTAATGTTGGGACCTTTAGTCCCCCCCACTTCCTGTTTCTCTTGCAGTGTTTTTACCATAGAGTAAATGGAACTGCGGTAAACCTGAACAAAGATGAGTCCGTTTCAAGGGGGATAAACCTGGTGGTTATGTCCATCTTTTACATACAGTCCATGGTCTGGCTGAAACGGCCATGTTGAATCTCTGCATCAGTGAAACTGTATTAGGACAGAACACTTCAGCCAGCCGAGGAGAAGACGGAAGGAAACAAATTATTTAAAACAAAAAGTGTAAAAATAAAGTCAAAGCTGAAATACATTAAAGAGAAAAACAATGATGATGAACAAGTATCAAATAAAACTAAACAAAACTTTAGAATAAAGTTTAAAAAAAAAAAAAGAAGGAAATGATGTCACACTTGGTGATTTTGGTCCAGACTCGGAGTCGGGCTTTGGGAGGACCGGGCGGCGCTGGCCCGGCTGAAGCAGAAGCTGGAAACCGAGGATGGCCGGCTGGTCCTCCGGATTGAGCAGGAGGAGTGGAAGGTAACGCCCCCTGCAGGACGCACGGTGAACTGACTTTTCGGTCTGTTGTGAATTCACTGCTCTGGTTTCCAGGTTCTTCCGGGCTGCCTGATCCAGCTCAGTCAGGTCCAGGAGTGGCAGATCCACCGGACCGGACTGCTGAAGATCCCTCACTTCATCTCCAGCTTCCAGAACCTTCTGGTACTCGATCTGTCCCGGAATGGAGTCGCTGAGATCCCCAAACAGATCGGTGAGCTGGCCTCAATTTAATCTGCCTGTGAGCCACGTTTTGTGGTTCTGTGTGCTGTGACCTCTCCTGGTTCTTCTCTCAGGGAAGCTGACCCGGCTCAGAGAGCTGCTGCTGAGCTACAACAGAATCCAGTTTGTCCCGGGAGAGCTGAGTGGGTGTGAGAGCCTGGAGAGGCTGGAGCTGGCCATGAACTGGGACCTGAATGAGCTACCGGACCAGGTGAGTGCCCAAACTGTCTGCACACCTGGACCCTGCTGTACCGGGGAAGAAACCTGCAGACGGGTGTTCACGAGCCTGACTTCCTGTCTTCAGCTGTGAGAAGAAGCAGGAAGTGATTTAGGAGAGCAAAGCACCCAGCAGACAGCTTCTGCTGAACCGACACCACCTTATTACCGTACACCTGAAAGGTAAGGCCTAGTTCTGGTCCAGTCTGCGCTCAGGTGTGCTCCTCTCTCTGACCTTCAGCTCGGGACGCTCTCGCGACTGCAGCACGTCGATCTGTCCATGAACGACTTCAACCGCCTCCCCACCTGCCTGCTCGCCCTGCCGGCGCTCGAGTGGCTCGACATGGGAGGAAACCACCTGCAGCAATTACCTGAAGACATACACAGGTAGGAGCTGGGACATGGCCTACGCTCCACCCCTTTTCTGTCAACAGCCAGTGATGATGGGTTTGTCCTCAGGATGGAAGTGCTGCACACTCTGTGGCTGCAGAGGAACGAGCTGGAGAAGCTTCCAGAGAACATTGCCAGGATGAGGAGCTTGGACACGCTGGTGCTCAGCAGCAACAGGCTGAGAGACATTCCACCGCTCATGGAGGGCATGTCCAACCTCAGGTAAGTCCAGCTGTCCTCATCCACTTGCTCTGCGTCTGTCTGTCTTCGCTCACTACTTCTTCGCCTCCTTGGAGCAGGTTTGTGAACTTCCGGGATAACCCCTTGACTATGGACGTGACACTGCCGAGCAGGAAGACGGCAGCTGAGGACGAGGAGGAGGAAGACGACAGGGAGATGTTCGGGAAAGAGTTCATGCTCACGTACATCCACGAGGCCCGAAAGAGAGCGTACGCTGTGCTCAATGTGCATTGCGTCAACCGTTAGTACTGAGCATGTTCACTGACCCGCGTGCGCTAACACGCTAACCTGTGTGTGTGCCGAGCATCTCGTGGGGACGGCGACCCTCAGTGGCGTCACCCAACAGGAAGCTAAACCTCGACTGACCCCTCTGACCTCAGGTTATTAAAGAGTGATGTCAAGAATAACCACTGCGCTGTTCCTGCCATTTGGCGCCATTTCAGAGTGATAACGTGGAAAAAAAGTAGCATTTCAGCATTTCACGTAAACGACGGTGAGAAGGATAATACACTGGACCAGCTCAGGATATGCACTTCCTGTTCCAGGAATGGCATTAATAAGCGTTCTGAATGTACCGTCACTTTCATATTTACATTTTCCGAGAGCTGAAACGTTCCTGCTTACTCCGCAAAATCTATTTAGTGTTAGTATAAGTGTTTGAAAGTAAGATAATGTCATTACACTTCATGTCTTTATGATTAAAAAGGAATTTAAATCAAATTTGACCCATTTTTAAAATTAAATTTATTCCCTTCAGTTAACCATAAATGTATGTGAAAGAACTGGAGAACTCCGCCCTGTACCCAACCAATGAGAACGTCCAAGTTTCATTAGCTCGATTGGATGAAATGTCATGGTCATCCTTAATTCACCATGTAAGAAAAGTTCATCTATTAAATACAAATAAGAGCTTTAAAAGCTGAATGTATAATCCTGAAGATTTGATGGATTTCATGAAGTGACATTTCTCAGTTGTCTGCAGGTTAAACCATAGGTGCTCACCTGTATTAGCTTTTGGGTTTGGTACCAACCGCACACATATAATTTACATAAATACTTGATAATAAATTAAATTTTCCTAGTTTTACATTAGTTGTATCACTGCACAGCTGCAAAGCTGGTCTCATAATTATTCCTACCCTTTACATTTTTATATAAAATATATATAAAGCACAACATAAAAAAGAAAATGTCAGTTTATTTTTAATTTAACATAATTAACATTTAGTTTTTAATAGTTTCGTCACTGCCTGACATGTTTAGAATATAAAAAATGTTCTAGAGATTACAGCCCACATCTCATGCTTTCATTAAAACTATGTATAGTCTGAATTTTACTGTGGGAAACAATCACAAGCAGGACGTTTCACACACCGTTATTACTCACATGCTGCACGTGAAGACCGGACCAAGGCTGTTCAACATGTTTATGCTGGAACTGTGGGAAACGTTCCCAGAGAACCAATCAGGGGACCCTTTCAGAGGCATCTTCATAACAATTCAGGGACACAACACAAAGACTTTAATCATTAAACATGTTTTCATAGAAAAATGTGGTCTAAGTCAAGCTGTGGAGGAATGGAAACGGTCCAACTGTCTGGATTTCTAGAATTCAGATCACTTACTCACTTTAGGCTAAAATAATGAGGACGCTCAGAATATTTGGCCTGTGTAATATCAAACCCTCTTTTCTGTTTTCGGGGCTGAAATGGCACCAAATACGAGGAACGACCCGACATCATTTAAACGCTTTGTTGGTTTAGAGTGACACAATTTTCTCTTTGAATGTTTCAGAGTCTGATGGCGAGTCCTCAGAGTGAAATACGCAACCACGCCTCTTTTCTTCTTCTGAGCTTCTCCCTCATGAAGACACTTCCACAAAACCACACTTGTACTTTTATTTTGAAAGACTTTGGGTGGACGTGCGGGACGAGTCAAACTCCTGAAGTCTGTCCAACTGAAATGATCCACGATTGGGCCGTGTGACAGGCAGATTTTAGTGAGCATACTCAGAGCACCGCTTGTTTAAAGACTACACACTTTTTATGTATGTGAGGGAAAAACAGGAAAACACCTGAGCACGTTCAGCCTGACTTCCTGTAACTTAAAACTCAAAATTGCAGCTTACAATCAAACAGCAATGAGCTGATAATCAATCAGCCAAGTGGGGGGTGAGGGGTACGGCGGTCAGCAGGACGTTCTCCAGTGTGACATCACTGCTGATGTAACGAGTCAGTTTGCTGCTGAATCCTTTCATCTGCAGGAAGTGACACCTGCCGCGGTCGATCAGCTGTTTGCAGAGATGACCAAGTTGCTCACGTTCAGATGCCGACAGAAACCTGCCACACACAGATGTGCGCACACACAGACACACACACAGTGTGTTAGTTCAGTGTAAATATGCAGACAGTCCTGATTATTAACGTTATTACACTAGAAACATTAAACTGTTGCCCCTCCTCTCCCTGTACCCCTCCTTCTCCTGTAGCCCCTCCGTCTGCTGATTCAGAGCTTAATCTTTATGTTAATCACGTGTGCACTGATAGGATCAGAGCGTGTGTAGTGTCAGTCCGTCTCAGTGTTTAGCCTGTGTGACACGCTAACATCAGCTTGTCAGCTTATCTCCTTACACTGAATGGAGCTAATGAATATTTAGAAAAAGGATTTCCAGCTGCTTCGTGAATCTATGAATCACATGTGTGAGCTGAAATAAATCCACTCTCCTGTCCTTCACTTTGTCTCTGCAGCTGATTCTGATCATAAAACACTGACATGTTGCTGACGCGTGCTGATTGGTCGGTTAAACCACCTTAAAGCCCAGCAGAAGCAGCTGCTGTCTGTTTTTCGATGGTGCTGATGTGAACCAGTAGAGAAGGATCATTTTGAACTGTGGATCATGCAAAGCTGCTCTAGAACAAAACCAGAGGAACGAAGATTTCTTCAAACAGCGACTGATCAAAAAAAGTTTCCATTTCAGGTCGGGTCCATACCACCGCCAGTGACACGTTTCAGGGTCAGAGGTCAAATATTTACCCATTCACGGCATCTGTCTCATCTGCCAGTTCGTGTTCTTCGCCATCGCCTTTCTGATTGGTCGGTCTGAGTCCACACGTGGCCCAGCTGGACATCCGACAGAAGGCGGAGAACTCCGGCGCCCCGAGTCCTCTCTGCAGGAAGAACTGCTGCCCAACATAGTGACGCCACTCACAGCGATGGTGGCAGCACAGCGCTACCGTCAGGCCCAGCACCGGGCCAGGACTAGAACCTGTTGGCACTGATCCCAGATCCCCTCCTGACCTTGGCTCAGATGGTTCTGAAGGTCTGAGGCGTTTATGGGGCGGTTCTTCTTGCTCTGAGTGTCCTGCAGTTTCCAGCAAACAGCGCAGAGCCAGATCTGACAACAGAACCAGAACCTGATGAGACTTTAGATATTTGCAGGACTGAGTTAAACTGAGCTCCAGGTTTTACCCTGCCAGGTAAAACCAAACCCATCACGCATAGGTGGAGGTTTACCGCCATCAGAGAGCAAGCTGGAGAGAGGTCACCTTTAAAGCTTGCAGGAACCAGTGCAGAACCAGCGGTTACTGCAGAGTTATGAGCCAGATGTCGCTTACCACCAATCAGAGCTCACAGTTTTTTGACTGTTCTCACCTGTCGCCGCTCCACACAGGTGTTTACCAACTCCAACTAGAGGCAGCTTCTTCTCGCAGAGCAGAGGGACTTTACCTGAAAGCATCACAGAATCAGGTCAGGAGAGCTCAGAGGTCCAGAGCACCACAGTGTCCAGATGTCCGTGTCTTACTCAGATCCAGATGCTGAATGTCCACCTGCAGCCTCTCAAACTGAACTCCAGCATCCTGATGTTTCCCGTCCACCTGCAACAGAAAGCACTTGTTTTACTTATCAATCAAACTGTTCAGGTGCTCTGGGTCTCAATCACAGTCTGTTCATAAAAGATGGACTTGGCACAGTGACGTCGCCATCAGTTTGTGAGGTGTAAATCAGAGGAATGCCAACACGCGATGCTTCCACTTTTCATTTCAACGTCAGAAATGAAAATATGGAAAGCAGCAGGTGAGCAGCCGGGGTTCTGAAGGTACATAGGTTGTCGGGGTTTTGGAGTTTGAGTTTAAGGTGAGGTGATTTCAGAATCAGGGCTGAACAGGTTTCTGTACCTTGAACCGGGTGCTGCAGCGCTCCACCAGCAGCAGCTGCAGGTCTTCACAGTTCTTCAGGTGCTCACAAGTCTTCAGGGCCTCGTGGATCCAGTGCGACAGCTTCCCTCGACCTGCTCCGAACTCCACGAAGCACCGGCCCCTTCCCAGCAGTCCCAGCTCCTCCAGGTGACCTAAGATGGAAGACTGAGCATACCCGGCAGGTCAGATGGGGATTAGTTTTACTTCTCAGTTTAATTCTTCACCATTAAAATGAGATGAATACACAGACTAATGGTGCTGTCAGGTGTTTCTGAGTCTACCTGCTGCTTCAGGTGTTTGTGGGCAGAGTCTCCATTCTTTGGGTTGTGGAGCTCGTCGTGGAGGGCGGGGTGAGACTGGACGCTGTCTTCCAGGTTGCACTGCAGTCCTACAACAACAGCAGGGACACCAGTTAAAAAACTTTAAGAGTCACACTTTTTTTTCCTCCCTTTTACTGATTCCACTCTCACAGTTAAAATCCAGAGGTGACAGGGCTTTCTCCATCGCCGCTCCAAGACTCTGGAACAGTTTTCCCTCTTTTATAAAATACTGGTCCTCTTCAGAAATTTTCAAATCAAATCTGAAGACCTACATATTTTCAAAGGCATTCCAGATCTCTTTGACAATGCTTTTATTCTGTTTTAGCTATTCGACACTTGATGTCTTTTATATGTGCTATACAAATAAAGCTGACCTGACTTCACCCTAACCCAAACTAAACCAAATCCAAACCTGACCTAAGCACAAACTAAAACCAACCCTGACCTAAACTTAACTTAAACCCAATTTAAACATAAACTACATCTAATCTCAAACCTAACCTACTCTGTGAAAAGACAGTCAATTTTGTGATGTTTTGTGTCACATCAGCCAAACTGAAGCAGTCGTGTGAGAGTGTGAGTACATCAGCCATCACTGATCACCTGATCTCAGCAGCTCACCTTTGAAAGCCGTCTTCAGTTTGTCCACCAGAGATTCCAACTCAGTCCTGCTGAGCTCTGACAGGCTCACCTGAAACACATCACCATTATGATGTCACCATCATCATTGTCTTGATCTCATGATCATGTATGGTTATTAAAGTAGTTTTCTTGTGCTGGTTTGTGTGTAATGAAGAAATGTTCCTCGTAGTGTGTAGACGCTGCTGTCCGTCCTCGCTGCTTCCTCTGCTGTGAAAATAACTGTTTCCTGACAGTGTGTGCGTGAATCAAGATGCTGTTGGTGTTCAGAGATCAGTAAATATTCCTCTGTCTGCCTGGAGGAGGCGCTGTCGATCAAAGTTGACTACAAAACACCAGCGTATAACCACAAATCAGCTTTCTGTAAGCTGAGACTCAGCGTTTAATAGCCACACCCCCTACAGGGCAAGTGAGTCGTTACCTGTCGAAGTGTCTCATCTCTATCAGCTGATCCAGCGTTGATGTTTTCCACAAAGTAAACCTGCGAGAGATCAAACGTTCATCTCTGTGGAAACACTTGGACACGACACGACCACTATTCCTTAATCAATCGCTGATTAACTGATGGATCAGTAATGTCTCACCGGTTTGGCTTTCTCTCTGGAGTTGCATTTCTTCAAGTGTTTCTGGAGTTTGTCTTCAGTAACAGTGCTGAAACACAAAAACAAGCAGAGCACTACCTGCAGGATCAATAACTACCAGTGACCAGCTTCCTGTGAGCCAATCAATAACCTGATTGATGATAGATGTGTGGTCACTCACTGTTTGGGGTCCAGAGGACAGACGATCCTCCTGCTGCTGCTACTGTCCTCCTCCTGGAAACAGGAAACACATCACAGGCTCATGGCATCACAGCTGATCGACATTATTGATCTTCTCAGACTTGCTGATATCTGCAGCTCCGGGTCAGTCTGCCTGCTCAGATGTGAGCTCAGACTGTCCCACTGATTTCTGAAATCTGGACCAGCTTGTCATCGCATCATGTACACTCGCATCTTTCCAAAGTGAGTTTTTTCAGAACGTTTTCCGGTGTGTACATGGCAAGTTCAGATCTGGAGAAATTCTGAAAAATTACTTCTTCATCACTTCTATTGTTGCAGGTTGGGGTCAAAGTCTTCTCTCTGGTATCAACCATTATATTCTAGTACGGTGACAAGCCCAGTGCCCAGTCCAGAGTGCAGGCAGACCCATAATGTTAAAATTATAACATAGGCATCAAAGCCTTATATCACCAAACAAACAGCAAAGCGTTGAAAGCACGTGCTACTGGACTCTAGAGCCGTGTTCTCTGGAGTGACCAATCACGCTTCT
This sequence comes from Pelvicachromis taeniatus, assembly GCA_015108175.1. Taxonomy (NCBI): domain Eukaryota; kingdom Metazoa; phylum Chordata; class Actinopteri; order Cichliformes; family Cichlidae; genus Pelvicachromis; species Pelvicachromis taeniatus. The sequence goes on along the minus strand of VURO01005022.1, from coordinate 14,941 downwards.
CTGATGGATGAGGCTGGGTTTGAGGTTGCCAGGACAACGGTACTTGTCTGACTGCACTGTGCCAAGCGTAAAGTTTGGTGGAGGATGTTTTCCAGTTCAATGAAAGGGACTCTTCATGCTTCAGCAGACAGACACACTTTGGACACTTTCATGTTCCCGACTTTATAGGAAGAGTTTGGGGATGGCACACCTGTGAAAGTGACTGGCCGTGAACTCACCATGGTCGCGTGCTCCCCGCAGTACTTCCTGCCTTTTCCCGCCACCATTTTACAGAAACGCTTCTTCTTCTGCACGAAGAAACAGCAGCGGCCGGGCTCCGGAGCCGCCATGTTGTAGGACACGAAGGCAACTGCCTTCAGGGGCTCGTTGGAGTGTGGGAAATACCACCGAAGGAGGAACACCACGTGGTTTATTGCGTAAAAACATGACCACTGTCTAACGGATGGTAGTTTTTTATAAATCACTGAAATTATTTTACTGTAGTTTTGCCTGTGTGGTTCTCGTTCCCGTTTGTGTTTTTGAGAGTCAACTTAAAGAACATCTTTAAATTACCAATCTGATGATCCAGCTCTTAAAGCTTTTTTCACTAAAATCCACAGTTCGTGTTAATCTGCATAAACGTGTCCTCATACTTTAAGAGTTTACTCTTTCTGAGCAGACTTCAGTTTGGGGAAGACGTTCGACGTTTTGATCTTTATTCTTTACGTTTATCAAACTATAAAACTCGTTCTTCCCGAGCTGCCTCTGAAAACACCTCTGACCTCTGATTGGACAGCAACATGGCTGTCCATTCTCATTGGACGACTGATGTGCCATTTAAATCATTTTCCCGCCTCTGGCAGCGGCGGGGTGGGGCTGTGGCTGAGGATGCTGTGACGTCAGTGGTGGACAGTCCATGCCATGATGGCGGCAGAGCGGGGCGGCGATCCCGGCTCTCCTGCCGGCGCCTCCCGGACTGCGGCGGCGGATCACTCGGTCCTAGTGGTGGTGGGAACGCTGCGGCCCGCGGAGCTGTTGGAGCGGGTACTGCGGCAAGTAGAAACAGGTGAGTTCTGGAAGTTCAGGAGAATAGATCCGCGGGGCCGGAGGTCCCCATAGCTCTTCACAATAAAAGTCCGGGAGGCTGCTGTTGTTAGACTGAGCTGTGACGAGTCCAAAGTTTTAGAGCCTTTATTGCTTTGAAGCTGATGCAGAAAAACTTTGAACACAATTGTAAAGAGTAACTAGCCTAACTCCTCGTGTTATTTAACATTTATGAAACCTTTTCCGGTTCGGGCGCAGCTGTTTAGCAAGTCCAGTGTGCAGGGTTTTTTTCGGGTCACTTTAGAGACATATCAGAGACTGAGACTGACTCAGACTGAGCTCTGTGACGAGGTCTAAGCTTTTTATTTCTGGATTTTATCCCGAGAAATAAAATAGTTACTACTGAGTCATTATTTTATTTTTTGAAAATGCGTCTCGCCGGAAGTGGGCAATTGGCAAATCTTAATTTTTCCGCACTTTCTCTAAGAGTAGCTTCACAGGAAACGGATAAAGAACATCTGATCAGGAGGACAATTTAGTACCTGATCAGTATCATTAATATGGTCTCTGATTTATCTGAAAGAGTTTTACACAGTCTGATTCACAGCTGATTCACAGTCCACACAAACACTTGTTTCTCAGCCCGTTTATTACAGCTGTTTTATGATGAGTGTGTACAACCTTGCTCTCTGTCCACTGCACAAAAAGAGGAAGTGGTGTTACTAAATATCACTGACTTCCTGTTTGCCGAGGAAATGGTCTAGTGTTGCTGATATCTGAGGTTTCACAGCCATAGCACACCAACAACAAGCTGTATATGAAAGCTGTAACCAGGGTGTTGTCACCCACTGCTTTGTGGACTCTGTACAGACTCAGTTACCTGCTGATTAGTGACAGCCAATCAAATCCTCGAATTGCACTTATTATTACTGGAGCGCAGACTTCCTGGACGGCCTGTTAGTACAGTAACCTCACAGCAGCCATGTTAGATGATGTCGTTAAAAATGTTCCAACAGCACAAATGGTCCAGTTCAGGGACTGACTCTTTGCTTCCTCTGATGTCTTGAAGAAGTTCTCGACGTCAGAGGAACTGCAGTTCACATCTGTATGTTCAGCTGTTTGTTTGTTTCTTATTAATGTTCAGGTGTGCAATGCTGGGCGGTGGATCTGGACGTCTCTGTTCTGGATCAACAGCTGAAACTCTTTGTGTCGAGACATTCAGCCTTCCTGTCAGAAGAAGTGCGAGGTGAGCCTGTGTTGTGATTGGTCCAGGAATGAGGAGTGGGCAGACTCTTGGGGTGGATTCCTACCCAGGCTTCTTAAGTCAGTACCCTATGGACCTCCATGTTGATGTGTTCTCTGACGCTGAGCCTGACGGCCTCGGAGGATTTAAAAATGCATGAAATGCGTTCGATCAGCAGAACAAAGTCCCGCTAATGCCTTTATCAATAGCATCATTGATTTCTGTTCAGTAGGATGATGGTGCACCGTGATAGGACATTTTAGATCAAATAAAAAGTGGTTTTGTCCTGTGACTCGTGCTCACGGCCACGAGTAGTGTGCAGGATTGTGAGGGCGACCAAACGCATAAAGGTTCACATCAGTCTCAGACTGTGTGCGTGCGTGTTCCTTAAACCTCTGGAAGAAACTGTGCTTCGTTTTGTTCCCGTTCTCTTTTTATTTGAAATGTTAAACCGGGAAAACCTTGCCGTCGGCTCACAGGAAGCTCTGTAGGAGGACTGCGATCAGACGTTAGCCGCTGAGTTTAAATTATTCATGTTCGGGGTGGGATGTGGGTCTATCTCAGGTCGCCTGGAGCCTATCCCACATGTCTTAGGGCAAGAGGCAGGGTATACCCTGGACAGGTCGCCAGTCTGTTGCAGGGCTAACACATAGACACAGACACATGGACCTCAGCGTCTGTTTGAGATATATGTTCAAGTAATAGAACTGAATTACTTGAACAAAAATCAGTCATCATAATTATGATGAAGAATATGAACATCATCATTATCAGTTTTGAGGGTTTAAAGATGACATTTTTTGTGACTTTGCTGTGTTTTCCTTTAATTTGACCCTCCCACCTTAACTCTGGGTGTAAAGCGAAGAGTTGAAGGCTCCTCGATTTCTACTCAGCTCAGCACGGTCATCAGGTGTTTACCCTCTGCCTCACCTTAGAGGAAAGTTGACTCAGGACAGGACAGCAACTTCAAGGCAGAGGGTACATGAAACTGTAGCACAACTGATCCAACAGGACGAAGTGAAGTCACCAGTCTGAGGGGCTTTAAATGGAGACAGATGATTGGTTATTCCAGCCAAACACAAACACAGTCAGCTGAGACTCTGCTGAGCCGCCCGAAGACAGACACACACATAAACACAGATACTCACACACACACGCGCACACACACACATATGCACATACACAGATGATGAGCTTCTGCTTCACTGGATGTATTTTCAGTGGAACCTGGCACAAACACAGACAGAGACAGACAGACGCAGAGATACGCAGACATGCACACACACAGATGACGAGCTTCTGTTTCACTGGATGTATTTCCAGTGGAACCTGGTAGGCAGTGTGGTGGGTGAGCGTGGTCCTGAGAGATGTCCCGCCAATGAATGGGCAGCTCCGGCGGTCATAGAGAAAACAGGAGAGTGAGCAGGAATGACGGCAAACCTGAGGGAAGACCTGGCGTTAAGCCCCTCCTCCTGACACTTTGATTGTTTGTGTGTTTCAGGTCAGCGGACTCTGCAGCACACTGGGGACGTCCTGGACACGCAAGTCGTGGTGAATCCAGGCTCCGAGTTTCTTTCCTCAGAAGTGAGTCAGACGTGAACCTTTACAGATGTTTTCACAGCTGTTGGCGAGCTCTTGCATACACGGCGATCTGCTCGTATATCCGAGAACACTTCCTAGCTCTATTCACTAGGTGTGTGTCTGAGTGTGTTTTTATTTCCTCTGAGCTGCACCGATGATACATTTCCTGTTTCAGGTGCGGCGGCTCATCTGCAACCCGTCACGTCACAAACTGCTGATTCTCGCCGGTCAGTGTGTTGAGGGCAGCGGCGACATCGTGCTGCAGAAAGGCTGCTTCTCCCTCAGCAACCTTATCCAGATTTTTTCTGACGAGGAGGTGTGGAAACTGTGTCTTTGTTGGTTTTGTTTACACGACACGTTTAAGTGCTCGCTGATGTTCGAGTCGCTTGTCTCTCTATCGACAGGTCGGTGAACTGCTGAGCTTGGCAGACCCGGTGGCAAAGCCTAGGCTCACCCTCAGCTGTCCAGACTCCGGCCTTTGGAAGGAACCAGCACTGGAGAAACACAACCTGCAAGACTTCATAAACATCCAGATCAACCCTCCCCCAGTCCTGCCTGAGATGGAGGGTTTGCAAGAGTTCATGGAGTACCTTTCGGAGTCTTTGGAGCCTGAGTCTCCCTTCAACCTCCTGGAGCCCCCAAGCACCGTGGGCTTCCTGAAGCTGTCTCGACCCTGCTGCTACATCTTCCCTGGCGGGAGGGGTGACTCTGCCTTCTTCGCTGTTAACGGTTTTAATGTCTTGGTGAACGGTGGCTCTGACTCACGCTCCAGCTTTTGGAAACTGGTGCGACACTTGGACAGGATTGACGCTGTGCTGTTGACACACATCGGCGTCGACAATCTGCCGGGCGTGAACAGTCTACTGCAGAGGAAAGTGCGCGAGCAGGACGACGGGGCTGCCGGATCCCAGCCTGAAGAGGACTGGATGAAAAACCTCATCTCCCCTGAGATCGGGGTGGTTTTCCTCAATGTTCCTGACAGGCTGAAGTGCATCCAGGAAGATCCAAGTGAGCTGCGGAGCTGTGATCAGGCAGCGCTCATTATGCAGCACCTCCAGAGAATGTCGATCAGACCAGAACCCCTGAGCCGGCCTAACGGACCTAGCATAGAACCTGTAATCTTGTTCCAAAAGATGGGAGTCGGTCGTCTAGAGCTGTACACTCTGAATCCGGTCAGTGGCAGCAAAGAGCTTGAAGCTTTGATGCAGACTTGGCCAAACAATGGATCGAATGTGAAGGGCTCAGATCTTCCACTGCCATGCCTTGTTTCCATTTGTGCCTTGCTGGTCTGGCACCCGTCCAGCCCTCAGGAGAAAATCATCCGTGTGCTCTTCCCAGGGTGCACGCCTCAGACCAAAATTCTGGATGGACTTGAGAAACTCAAACATCTGGATTTCCTGAAACTACCAGCAGTGTGTTTGAAGGACCTGGAAACAACCAAAATCGAGAAGCAACCAAAACGAGCAGACAGTCGAGAAAGCCTTAAGTCCCAGTCTAAGGACTTCAGACCCAGTAGTGCCTTACAGAAAGACAAACTTGGGCGAGTGGATGCCAAAAAACAAGAGGTGAAAATCAAGCCTCGGGTAGCCACTGACTCTGTACCTAAAGACAGAAAGGATGCTGAAGAAAAGCCCAAAACAAAGGAAGCAGAGGCTAAATCGAAGCCAGTGAAATCTGCTGAAAAGCTCATTCCAAAGAAAGAGGTTTTAAAAGAAGAGAAGAAGGAAGTGAAAAAGAAAGACAAGAAGGAAGAGTGTGCAGAGAAAAAGAAAGAAGCAATAAAGAAAGAAATCCCGAGTATGAAGCCAAAGAAAGACCTCAAATTTGAACCAAAAAAAGACATGAAGAGGGATGTGAAGAGCGATGAGAAGAAGGCAGCAAAGCCAGCCATTAAAGAAGTGAAGAAAACAACAATTGCATCTTCAACAGCAAGTGCAGAAGTAAGAAAACCGTCTGGAAAGAGCAGTGCTTTGAAGAAGGATGGGACTCTTCCCAAGAAAGATACTTTGAACAAAGGGACGAAAGGCAAACCGGCCTTAAAGGAGCAGGAGACCCAGAAGGAGGCAGTTCGCTCTAAGGTGTCCACACCTGAGGACATGATGGCTGAATTTGAAAGACTTCAATTGGAAGATGAGAATGGGAATAGTGGTAAAAGTGCAAAGTCCAGGGGGTTGAATCCTGACGAAGTAAAGTCCAACGGGAACCCGACTTCCACAGTAGAGTCTCCAGAGAAGTTTCGCTGCTTGGAGACCGAACATGACATGGTCACTGCCTCCTCATTGGTCGCTAAAACTCCGAAAGGTGATCTTAGTGTGAACTTTGATCTCACCCAGACCGCGTATGAGCCAGTGGACGCATCCTTGAAAAACGGACCAGATGTCTGCATGGAGGAAAAGAATCTGGAGCTGGTCTCTCCTGCAGATTCTGCTCCAAACAGTGCTGGACATACCCCTTTTCACCAGTCCCTCGAAGAGGACGTTCGTGGCTTGGGCGAGGACAGCGGCCTCGAGGCGAGAGGGTCTAGTCTGGGCTTTGAGGACTACAATCAGGGAAGTTCATGTAGGACCTCTGACCTCAGCTCCCTGCCTGAAGGTCTGGAAAACTCCACATCCTCTCAAGATAAACAGTCCAGCCTTCTGACCCTCAGTCCTTTTAAGGACATCATGCCGGACTCCTCCCCAACCATGACCTCCATGCCGGCTGAGGTTGGCTCACCTCACTCTACCGAGGTCGATGAATCACTTTCAGTGTCTTTAGAGCAGTCTCTTCCCCCCCCTGCTGCCTCCCCCAAAGTCTGCACCAACGGCCACATTAGTGACTTGGACTCCAGTGCTGGGATGGTTTTACCCTTGAGGTCGGCCCATAACGGGTGCTGCGGAAACAGATCAGAGGACCACATCCATGGGATGTCAGAGGTCATCTCAGATGTTCCTCATGACGTCGACCTCTGCTTGGTTTCCCCGTGTGAGTTCCAGCATCCCAGAACCTCAGAGAACCATCAGCAGCATGTGAGCCCTGGCCTCGCCACGGGAACCTCTCCAGATGTCTCTGATAACGACAACCACTCTCAGGATGCGAGCAGCAGCGACCGCCAATCAGCCTACAGTCAGGAGACTCCGCCCACATCGGTAAGCGGCACCCTGCCCACCACCACGGATTCCGATATCCCCCCCAGCACAGAGGACTGTCCTTCCATTACAACCGACATTGATTCTGAAGATGATTCCAGCGGCTTCTTCCCACCCACCCAACCACAGGAACATCCCACATCACACTTTACCCACAGGGCGGGGCAGCACGATCCACCGCCTGCACCGGTCAAAGACCTCCCCCCTCTACCGCCGCAGCCTGGAGCCTGTATGGCCGACTCAGAGTCTGACAAGAAGAGCTCAGCTGGAAAGACCAAGAAACCGCTGCAGAGGATGACGTCAGGAAGCACAGCAGTCCAGAATGGAAGGTTGAAGGTTGGCAGCTCCACAGGGTCCTTAAAGATGCCATCCAGCCTTGACGCCAAGCCCTCATCCCGGAGTTCACTGGGTGGATCTAAAATCGGAGCTGCAAAACCACAATCCTCAGGTATGCCTTCAGATTATAACCCACCCATTACCTGCTGCATGAAGTCACTGAGGCTTTAACCAGGAGATCAAAAAACATGGCCACTGATTTATTGTGCTGGTGAAAAACTGCCTTACTCAGAATTAAATAAAGACAGCAGATCATAAACCTGGATATATGGTCTGCTCATCTCAGCTCCAGACTCTTAAGGGCAGCTTTGCATTCACACATCAGAAAAATCCTTTTGTATTGCACTCAAATTCTTTTCTAGCTCCTCACCATTCAAGACCATCTTTCTCCTGATTGGTCGGCCCTAATCAGTGAGGAGGAGGGCTTAATCATATGGGTTAAAGAGTAGAAAAAGAGCCGTTAACTTTTTTTTTTTTTTTTTTTTTTTTTTTTTTTAAAAAAAAAACAAAAAATAAAATGGT
>VURO01005018.1:4144-15529 GCA_015108175.1 Pelvicachromis taeniatus | reverse complement strand
AAAATAAAATAATAAAAAAAAAAAGAAGAAAAAAAAAAAAAAGAGGGGGGGGGGGGGGGGGGGCTTTTTTTTTTTTAGGGCATGTAGATTCAACTCTGGGACTGCACAAACACACATTAAAGGGAGAAACATTAGCTGTCAGAAGCACCGTATTAAGCGAGACCATGCAGGTGAACCGTCCTGAGGGGATCACTGCAGTTTTCACTCACTGAGAGCTGCTTGGGTTTATTAACCAGAGACGTTAACGTAAGTATTGTTTGCAGAAATAAGGTTTGTTAACTTAAAGTGCATGTGCGGCTGGAAGCCTCATCCTACAGCTTTTAGTATTTCCTCGAGCTGTTTTCCTTTTTAAAATACTGTTGTTATAGCATTCTGTATTGTACTAATGGCAAGATTTAATAATGTAGTGTAATAATAGTGTAATAATGTCCTTGAGGCTTCCTAGTGAACACAATCCATTTAAAAATGTTATCAAAGAACTGCGTATCTGTCAGAGACACTGTGATGATATCTGCTGTGAGGGTTCACAGTTGTTTTGTCCTGGGAGTCATTAAGAGTTGTGCTAACTCTGTGCAGCTCCGTGTCTTCCTCACATGCCAGAGCACCTGATAACAATTTGAATCATCTGCGCAAACTCTCATATCTCTGTCTGCCCCTCTAAGGTCAAACGAGTGTGTGTCGCTAAGACATTTATATGAAGTTAGATGTGAAAACCATGACCTGCACACTCGACTGTGACTCTAACCTACTTGCTCACTGGTTTCTTTCCCACACTGAAAATGTTTTCACTGAGACTGGGGAGGAAATCCCTCAGAAAACAGCCAACCTAGTGGTGGAAAGTCAAGAAAAAGTTATTGGAAAAGTAAAACTGTGAGCCCTGTGCTACTAAAAAGTAAAAGGATTCAAAGCGTGAAATATCCTTTGTGTGTTTCATGTAGTTTTCTGTGTTCATCGGTTGTTTCAAGTGTGATGAAAACTAATTGGAGATCACAGTTAACTCAGATCTAATATTACAACTGCATCAGTGAGTGTCAGCACGGTCCACCGGTTTTCTGCTCACACAGCTGGCTATTAGAGCCGTATGGCAGGCTGATACGAGGCCATTAGAGGTGTGTGTGTGTGTGTTTGTGCGTGCGTGTGAGAGTGCTCTGGGACAGGGACGCAGGTGCTCCGTGGGCTGATATTACCCAGGATGCTCAAGGTGGGGGCGTGAGGGTTATAGGGGGAAGGAGGCTCTCTGCGGAGCTCGCAAACACACCTGTGATCCCCTGCTAGCACGCTCACAGACTCACACACACATACACACACACACACTGTCCCCTCAGCCCCTGCGCTGGAGCACGTTAATACACACTCTGATAAACAGGCTAATACTCGCAGCGGCAGCACTTCACACACCATTGAACGCAACACACGGTAATCAGTGAAGCCAACACGTAGCTCTGTGTGTGTCTGTGTGTGATGTGTTGGAGGCTTCTGTGGCCTTTGTACGCATTGCATTGCATGTAAGCAACAAACAGCATGTAGTGAAACATTCGAGAAAGTTATACGTGCAAATTTTAACGTTTTTGCTTTAGAGTCCACATTGCAGCACACGAGTTGCATAATGATGGTTTTTCATCTACTGTACTCTGCTTCTTTGGGCACTTAGATGACTTCATTTAGTCAACTTAGCTGCTCATGTGATTTGTTTTTTTCGTGCATTAAGTATGGCAACACTATGATAACGTACAGTACTTGTCAAAGTCTTACATTTTGCTTGAGTAAAGTAGTCTTCAGGTATAGTTCTCCAGGCTTCTTGAAAGACAGTCAAAGCTCTTCTTCTTTGGATCTTTCTGCCAATCTAACAGTACAATCAGAATTCCATCACTTTTGACAAAATCTCCAACACCACTGGCTGAAATGCAAACCCAAACCATGGCGAGCCTCCACTCTGTTTTACAGAGGAGTGTATTCACTCATTACTGTACTCTCTCCTGACCTTCTCTGCACATACTGATCTCAATTTGAACCAGAAACATCAACGTTTGCCACTTACTTTCAATCTGGTTCTTGTGTAATGTTCACACTTCAGCCTCTTCTCCCGTTTCCCTTCCTTAAGATTGTCTCAGTGGATGGTGGCTGTCAAGAAGCCAGTTTCTGATGAGGTTTCAGTAAGTAGTCGACAGATCAGCTGATGGTTCACTTCTGGATTTTCTGTTCCTATTTCTGAAGGACATTATTTTAGAAACTTGCCTGGAGAATTAATGCTCAGGACAGCTTTAAAAATCACAACAAGTGCATGCAAAATTTAAAGACATGAGGGGTGTCGCAAGACTTTTGCACTGTGCTGCAGACAGATTACAACCAGTGATGTGATCTTCATCTGGATATGAAATGTTAGAAAACTGCAAACAAGTTGTCTCTGGACTTGGATCACTTGAAATAAAAGTATTCTAATATCCTACTACCTCCTACAGTAGGAGGAAATTTCTTTACTACAGGAATGCGCATCTTAAACGTCCAGACTACAGGTATGTGGTATATTATCTACGAATAAAACTGGAACTTGAAATAATCTCACAGGACGCACGTTCAGTCAGATTACAAATAATTGATTGAGTTTTCTTAAACACAACATGAACGATGTATCATTCTTGAGATGGAAGCACCTCCCGTCTGTCTCATTAGGTAACATTTAAGCACAATTATGCGCCCACAAGCACCTGAACAGAAACTGTGTAAATTATAATTACCATGCTCCTATAACACCTCCTCTTATAGCATAACCGATTACAACTACTAACTTTTTAACCTTTAACTGAAAGCTGGTTCTAAGATAAGGTCTAAAACCAAGTCCAAGTCTTGAAACAAAGCTTGAAGCAGGTATGGTGACATACAAATCTTCACCAGCTCACACACACTCACACACACACAGTTATGTTAACTTTTCCATTTGCCAAAACGTAATTTTGCTCTTATTCAAATCGTAGAAAATTCCTCCTCAGACATGTGTCATTGAACACAGTGCGCCTGTAGGCTATTATATATGCTAGTTATTGCACACATTGTCATCAGCTACTCGCGGTAACCAAACATCGCAACTTTTGGCCCGTCACACACACACACACTTGTGCACAGATGGTGAAAACTCCCCTCAAAACACCCAGAGATGAAACGAGTCAGAAAACAACCACATCACATCTCCTTCAAAAACAAACATTTAATTATGGCAGCTCTGCTGCATTAGTGGCCGAGCGGCGGGTTTTGATGTGCGCCTCTAAATAGCGTTACATTGAGCCAGTAACATTTTTAACGCCCACAAAAGACATTCAAAGCAAATCACTTCAAGAGGAAAATAAAAGACAATTTAAAGCTAATAAGGTTTTAACTTCTAAAAGTCTGGAATCTGATCATTTAACGTGTCATTTCAAGTAATTAAAGCTCAATTCTTTTTTAAGGAAATATATTTAAAGCTAAATTATTAAGGTTTCTCTCTACTTCTGGGAGAACTTTAGAAATGGACATGTTATATTTGGATAAATGGATGAATGTGGATTACAATTTAGTCTCTGCAGTCAAGTGTTTTCAATGATGAGTGACTAATTGAACACAATATGCTACTTTAGAAGCTTTCAATGATGGTTTATGATCATAAACACTATAATGTTTTACTCCGTATTTAACTGAACGATAAAGAGTCATTCTAGCTTTCCTCACACGGAGTCCCACAGGGGAGTGTTCTGGGCCTCCTCCTGCTTGTAAGGGAATACAGTGTATCGTGGTTATTGTGAAAATCCCATCTTTAAATGTTCATGATTCATTTAGCCACTTAGGTTTCACTCCATGCACATTAATTTAGGTGAAAAGGCTTTTTGGGATGGTGCTGTCTGACATATCAACATGTGTGATGTGCCTTAAAATGTGACAGATATTAAGGAGATGCGGGGTTGACCTGTTAACCTAAATAAAGGCATCCCTTTAATATAATGTACTTTAAACCCAGAGTTTTTTAATAGGGGGGAAAAAATCATCTAAAATTAAATACATGTATTGCCAACATGCAGTACAAATTGAGCAAGCACAATAAAGTTATTTACCTTTTTTAATTTACTCCACTGATGGATTGCTTATGCTCCTGTAGGTACAGTAAACATGTACTCTGATTAGGAAACAGACCACTGAATATCATTAATAAAAAATAACAATAAACGGGTGACTGGGAAACTGTAGATGTTACTGTGACTTATACGGAGCACCTAAATATTTTGCAGACCAAGCACACTCACCCCCTCCTACACCACACCACCAAACCTGTCCAGGAACGTCTCAAGCAACACGACAAAGAACCCAAAGTGTCGACTCGGCCCCCAAACTTCCTATATCTCATCCAAAGCAAACATGTAATGTGCCAGAAAAGACCTAATCCTCATAACCCACAGGACCCGAATGATCCACTGCCAACATCCTGGTGAAAGACACCATGGGACAGCAGCAGAGGTCAAAGGGACCTAGACTATATTAAACAAGTGCTGTGACCCGCGATTGCCGTATACACCATCATTAATGCCTCCCTGAGCTTGGAGCACACAGAGATGGTGAGAGTCAATGATCTATTAAGGCATTCTGAAGTTATGTAAGGCAATGTTGGCTTAATTTATGCTCTGTAAATAATTATGTCATTGCGCAGTGATCTCGCTTCACCACACTGGATTTTACATCACGCCCACCACTTCCAGCTTAGGTGATGTTCTCAGAAAAACCTAAAGAACAGGTTTCTGTTATTTCTCAGTGACTAAAGGACACCAGTTTGCCAAAAAAAAAAAATTGACTGACTGATGCTGAAACATACACTTTCAACTTTCTTGCTTTAACAAAAAAAAGTGGCAGTGACTGGAGCACAGCTGAAGTTATTAACCCTTTCAGCAGACAGATAATGTGTTGGTCTAACCTCAGTGCAAGCCAGAGGAGCCGTCGAGGAAGAACAGCTGGCCGGGTGGCTGTGGGCTCTCGACACCAGCTGCAGACTCTTGTGCAGAAAGAGCCACCAGGTGTCTGGGATTTCACGCTCCTTCCCTCTTTCCACCGATTCCTACTGCCGCCTGCTGAACCGTTACTGGGTTGGATTAGCACCGGCTGTTCCTCCACTGTGCCGCCACAGGCCCACAGCTCACCACGCTTTACTGCCCATCTCCCTCACAGAGGATGGAGCAAAATGTGCTTTGGACTTATTTTCAATTTTGCTGTCGAAGCCGTGTTTTGGTAGTTCGTGTTTAGTGACGGACGAGATCTGTTTGTTGACGGGGTGAGCGTATTTGTTTTCACTGTTGTCAAGACAAGAAATATTTCATTAAGAAAGGTCACTTCACCAAAATGACAAAAACACAAATTGTTCATGCAAATAGTTTCTGGTTTTGGTGGCATTGGTCTACCGCTGAAATTCTCTATTCCCAGAACATGGTCCCCCAAAAGCCTGGATAGTCCAAAGCCTCAGTCGAGTTCTGACACTTTCTATGACAAACTGTGAGAATGAATCCCTTTTTCAGATGTGCACGCTTTCCCGTTACTCTGACAGGATATGAATGTTTCATGTGCAAGTGACTACGCTGGTCACTTTTCCACAAAAGTCATAATGGCAGTCTCTTTTTCTCACTAGTAACATTAATACACCACTTTCAGTGCAGTGTAAGTTTAACTATATGAATGCTGTTGCTATAACACACTGGTGAAATCAGCCTTGTTGCACAAGCATCCTCCTATTTCCAATCTTGGTGCACAATGTATCCATCTCAGCTCTAGCGTTGTTTAACACATATGAGATAATCAGTAGAATGTATTTTCCAAAAGCTAGCTTTAGTCGGATTTACTGATGCGACGATATTCCACTGACCCCATTATATCGAGGCAGCGGCAGTTATCAGAGATGAATGTTAAGCCTGTTTTTCGCTAACCAGAATTAGCATCCTATGTTATACCACAGTGAATTACAAGCTAGCAGTTGCTAGCCACGCAAGTTAGCTAGCACATATGTTAACATACAGTGAAGCGACTCTATGCAGTCCCACAAAAAACAAACTACACCCCACCATGCAGTCACTTATGGAGTCATGTTTGGTAGCAATAACTTGACGTCCTCGTCTTCTGTATGACCTTATCGGTCTCTTGAGTCGATGTGAAGGAATTTTGGTCCCCCTCTTCTTTACAACATTGCTTTAGTTCATTTTGAGGTTCGTGGACATCGAGTTATACACTGCACAACTCAGGTCTGAACTTTGACTTAGCTACCAATGTACAGAGGAGTTAATGGTCAACAGCAACATCTCCACTTTGGTCTCATCTGTCCCAAGGGCATTGTTTCAGAGCTCTTGCAGTCTGTTCAGACTTTGCAAAACTACGCCATGCTGCCATGTTCTTTTTGGAGACGAGAGGATTTCCCCTCCAACCCTTCCAAACAATCCATACTTATGAACTTTAATAGTTAACATGCTTACTGAGGCCTGTAGAGTCTGAGATGTAGCTCTTGGGTTTTTTGCAGTTTCTCTGAGCGTTGCACGCTCTGACCTCGGTTTGAATTTGCTCCTATGTTCGCTCCTGAGCAGATTGTAACATTGTGTTAATGCAAAACCTGAATGCTCCAGACACGTAAACTGCCAAAAGGTTCAGTTAATGAATGCATTTGAGTAGCAGCAAGGGTGCCATCTTTTTTTTTTTTTTACAGGATGTTTAACTCCTCAGCTTTACGGTCTAATCCAAACACAATCGCAATTTTTTTTAAAAACAACATTTGCTTTTCTTTTCAACTTACCTTAAAAAAACTATGATTTTTAAACAGTTCCATTTCTGCTATTGCCAAACAAAATGCAGTAACCAAAATGAGATTTTGTTTTGTTCATTTGACTTACTCTTATCTCTCCTCAGCTTTCTCTCGTTATTTCTTCCTTCCTTCCTCTCCGGTATTTCTTCTAATCTTCCCAACTAATCACGAGTGTTTAAAGCTTAAAGTGAAAGAGAAAGGAAGTGTTTAGAGTAATGTATCCACACAGATCAATACATAAACACACAGACACACACATGTGCGTAGGTGTATGTTACACTCAAAAAAACCTATAACGCGCACTATAAACACACAGATATACTGTATTCATATACAGAAATACACACAGACCAGGCGGCTCAAACAACTGCAAACAATTACAACAATTAGTGGTTGTACATTGCCAGCCAGCCACGCTGCCTGTTTATAATGTGATGGAGCACAAATGTCATAACAGTGAAGCTTTGAGACAAACAAGATGCATTATCAACATGATGCCTGCAGTAAACTACAAGCACTTATGTTATCAAGCAGAGAAACTGTGGAAGTCTTAAACCACGGTTATTTTTTTTTTCTCAGTTAGTGACACAGTGATTTTGTGTTCCTTAAAACATGCTCAGAATTTGCAAACTGGTGATGATGATCATTTATCTTGATCTTTATATGTTAAAAGTATCGGTATCGGTATCTGTATCGGTATAAATACTGGCCCGAAGTTTACTTGCTATCGGGTTGATACCAGTATCACACAGCGCCGCTAATTATGTTTCAGACGTTCTGTTAAGACGTTAAGATTCATTCGCCAAGAATATCCACGACTGGTTTCGTGGAAAACACGACCCCGCGGAAACAAAAGACATGCTAGAGGTCAGCTCGGTGTGTTTGATGTGGCCGCAGTGTCGTTTCGTGTGGACTGAAGGTTCGGCTGCATCGGGACACAGCGGGAGAGCTTTAATGGCTGCTGCTAGATTGAGCGGCTCTAAGTGAATTAACTGGAGGAGGAGAGCTTGAAAGTGACTAAAATAAGATTAGTGGGCATGAATAGGACTACGCGTGTGTGTGTGTGTGTGAGGTCTTTGGGAACATTAATGAGTCCATGCAGTTACACTGTGGCTCCCTTTTGGGGACAAAAGACAAAAAGTCTAAATACTGTGAGTTAATATGTTTTAGGGTGAATATTAAAATTTAATCTGAAGCTTTAAGGCTACGGCAAGTCTCTAGGAAATGTAATTTCCCTTTTCATAGTGGACGCTTTGACATCGCTCGCTGAGAAAAAATTAAAAGTAAATGTTAAAATGAGTAATCTCATAGTTACATTTAGGCTCTTGAAACCATGCTTTCTGACTGTCTTCGCCGCCACTCGCTGGGGCACTTGAATAGAACTAAACCATTGTTAATATCATTTTGAATACCTGTGCTTTTCCTGCTGTGGGAAGTCAAAATGTCTGATGAGAAAATTTTACTATCCACACTTTTCTGAGGGTTTTTTTTTTCACATCATCTATTTGCAAACTGGTAACTATATTAGTTTTATAGTAAATTTTAGTCAAGGACTTCATCTGACAAAGGTCATGTAATCTGCTCAAAACAATGTTAAATATTTAACATGAAACAACAAATAATTAATTCAAGTATTAATATTTGATAGACATCTGTATTTGTATAGCATGATAATTTCATTTGGCAGACCTCGGGGCACCCGTGGGTTGCTTGTGGTACTACTTTGTTCTTTCGTCTTTAGTAGTTAAAGCCGAAATGGGGGGAAATGTTGCTTTACAGCTAACAAAGATGCACACGACTGGATTTGGGGAAACCTTTTTCACCAGTTAACTGAATTTTGAACATTCCCAGCCTCTTTTCACTCCTTGCAGAAAACACAAATTCTTCTTTGTTGTGGGTTGTGGCAATTGTACGCCAAACTCGTCAAACTTGACCTTGGCTTAAAATTCAAACATATCGTTTAAGCTTTTTTTTAACATACAGTTTTAATGTTGTAAAGGTGTGTATTTTTACCAAACTGCAATATTTGTTTTAATTGTATAAACCTTAATAAGCAGATTTCGGTGCTTTAACCCAAAAAGTTGGTAGAGCAAAACAAATATGGAAGCAAAAACTAACCGAAATCCTCCCAAAAGAACGCAACCCACAAACCCACAAACCACCACTTGTCCTCGGGGACTGTGATCTCCTGGTGTTCAATATTGGGCCTTTGTGTAGCCATACCCTAAACTTTGAGAGTGGGCATTACAATTTTACTAATGCAATTTGACTCTTTTGCATCTACGTAATTTGTTTTCATGAACATACTTCAGTTTGTGGTAAAAAGACAGTGTATGTGAGGCTTAGTATTTACATGTTGCCGGCTGGTAAGTGTTGAGAAGATCTGTGTACTGTAGCAGTGAAGTAGCTAGCATTAGGCTAGCACCTTTGTCACAAATGTATCCATTTTTAAAATATTAGTTCAGCAATGTGCCAGGGTCGTCCGGTGGACTGACAGTGATCCAACGATATCTGTCTCTTTCTGTCTGTCCTCCTGGATCTCTTCAGTCGTCTGTCTTCCTGGCAGGCAGCGGTCTATCCTACACTGGGACCGAAGCCTCCTCAGCAGACAGCAGCCCTAATTTCATTAATTATAAACCAATATGCTGCTCGCAGTCCCTCTGGATTGGACTTTACCCAGCACTGGCATCTGTTCAGCACAAACACAGTGAGGGATGGAGGAATGGAGGGAGGAGAAAACAAGGGCATCTCTGACTCCCACCCATGGTAATGTGCGGGGAAGTGGATGGAGGGTGAAAGAGGTGGTTGGTGAGGTTTTAAAAGTAAGTTAATATGAACTCAAAGGAGGAATCCAAAACAGTTTTATATACAGAGGAAAATAAAAATGTACAAGCTTGAAGTACAAAGGATCGATTTCTATAGAAACTAAAAACCTCAGATCAAGACTTTCCATAACTTTGAAGTTATGGAAGGATTTGGTTCCAAGAGTTTTAAAGAAAAAAAAAACTACAGTTCTTTGATTTGTCACTTTTTATTTTCAAATCTCAAGTTTTCCACAAAAAAAAGAGTGACAAAGAGTTTCTGTTTTTCGTTTTCTTGGAGAAAGCCTTACACCTAAATGCTTCGTGACTCATAAAGTCATCCTTCACTGTGATGATTCACTAGTCCATCTAGACAATTTTTAAATGGGTGGCCAGTCTGCCATTACTGACATTAGGTAATCATTAATATTCTTTAATGGGTGGCAAATTGCTGTGGGTCAAATAATCTATTGCTTGGTCTGCAACAGATATTTCGAATATAAATGGGTAGTTGCACTTGAAATTTCAGGTACAAAGAAGTTATGCTAGAAAAAATATTAGTTACCAGGTGTAACTCTATAACCAACCCTTTCCTTTACCACAGTCAGAAGGTCCAGAAAATTCCTCCTGGATCTTCTCCTGATATAGTGGGATTTATTGCCGGGCTTTGGTGAACCATTCAGGAGGCTTTTTGGTTGCACACAGAGAGAGATGGTGGGAATTCAACCGACTCAGAGGCCACAAAGACGCCCTTCCCTCCAGTCATCCAATAAGCCATTATCACAAATATAATACCAAACTTTCTACAACACACTGCAACACATTATGTTCAAACATGACACCACCAGCTCACCAACAAATGAAAAATAAAAGCAAAGCAAACTTTAAAGAAAAGTAGAGTGAATGAATAATCATAAACAGGTTGTTAATTCATTCACACATGAGCTGCACAGCCTTACCGCACAAGCATTCAAAGTGCAAAAGCATGTTACCAAAGTGAGGCCTGTTTACTCCCTCGTCATTCATAAATTATACACGTAAACACAGACGTCCTGGCACTTCGCAAAACGGCCGGACAAAAAAGTGATGCAGTTTTTTTATTTTTACGTTGCATCGGCTGCAAATATCAGGACAAAAAGGTGCTAAGCATCACTGTTTCTGTAAATCAACATTAAGCAGGAAGTGTGAGGCCTGAATGCAGAAAATATAAAAATGTGGATAAAAATATGCAGAAATCTGCATTATCGAGGCAACTTAAGGCTGCGCGCGTCTCGTTTGACTTTTCTTCTTTGTGCTTTAAAAGAATTCTCACTTGCGACTTTAAAATGTGTTTTAATGACATAGATTTAAGGTACCCATGCTTTTCAGTCCCAAACAAGCAATGGGAAAGGTGAACTACTTCCTGTATCACAGGGCAGCTTTAATGTGATTTTCAGCTCTAATTAGAGTTAAGTCACTTAGTGAGTTGTAATGATGTTTGGCTCACCGAGTAGCAGACGCCGTCCATCAGCCAAATGAAATATTAAACTGACCTACCGCTGGATTGAGTGCGTGTGCATGTGTGTGTGTTTATATTCGTAGTTTTGTCAAGAGACCCCCATAGCACACTGTGTGTCCATCATGACCACATACAGTACAGTAAACACAAACGCGCACACACATTTATGACCTACATTTACTACATACACAAACAACAGGGTGTCAGGAGGGGCAGGGCAGCAAATATGCGTGTGTGTGTGTTTGTGTGTAAGCATGTTTGTTGGGGGGGGGGGGGGGGGGTTTTTCACGTGG
>VURO01005013.1:20204-31531 GCA_015108175.1 Pelvicachromis taeniatus | reverse complement strand
GCAATTCATGAATAGCTCTAATTGAATTTCTGACATGAGTTTAATGTAGACACATAGTCTATTGTTTACATTTAAAATATAACTGCAACATTGTTTAAAAAAAAAGACTTGAAAGGACTTTAAAGTCACAGTTTCGGACTTGGGACTGACTTGAGGGTTGTCCTTATTGACTTGGGACTTGACTCTGACTTGCCTCACTTTTACTTGAGACTTGACTCTGACTTGAGGATAAAGACTCGAGACTTACTTGAGACTTGCAAAACAGTGACTTGGTCCCACCTCTGCTCACTATACATACACTATACACTATATATACTCACTATATATCAACACTATATTTCTTGTGCTCTCATGGCCTTCCTCTGCCATATTTCTTTGGCATCATTTATCATTACCATTTCATTCCTTGAGCTCTATTTTTTTTTAGTAATTTCCACCTTCCTTTATTTATTCTTATTGTAGGGTCTTTACCATAGTAGTAATATAGTAATATAACAAACCTGTTGTTGTGATTTAGTGCTATATATATAAAATGTAACTGATTTTATTTACTTCTTTTTCCTTTCTTCATCACCTCTGTATCACATCTACCATAACCCCTGTCTTCCCTAATTTTTCAGTTTAACCATTCTTTGTAATGTCACTCTGTCTTTTTTGCTCATGTTCTTATCACCTTCCTCCAGTTTCCATGATTTTCACTTTATAATTAATGTATTTATATATTTTTCCTGTGAGATGTATGATATCATTCTTCTTTGTTTCATCTTCCCTCTTGCTTTCGCACGTTGATATATTTATGAGAGGTTTAGTAAGTGATGTCACTGCCTCTGATTCCCACCTTTTCTTCCATTGTCTCAGTGCTGTAAATCCCCCCATCTATTATGAACAAATGGTCTTTTCCATAAATTACAATGGGGCATTAAAATCATGTGTGTGTGTTCTAGTAATCATGACATTATGGGGACAAAAGGCTTCTAGAGCCCTTAGAAAGGGTGGTCCCCAAAAGTAATGAAAACTGATAAAAAGTCAGTCCCTGCACCAGATGGAAACCTGCGTGTGTGTGTGTCTTCAAAAATATGCATAGTGATACTGTAGGTGTGCAGCATATGTCCTTGTAATGCTGCTTGTAACTTTATAGAGCAATAACAATACTGATGGTGTAAGAAGCTGTTTTTTATTTCACCTTGTTCGTGATTTTTGCAGATCTCACCTTCATAGAGACTAATTCACATAAAAATGGTCGAGTTTTGTGTGAAGCCGCATGGGTTATCTGCTGGAAGCGTTTTAGATCTAAAAATATAGCTAACGATGACCTTCAGTCTGGGGGGGCTGTTTCAGTTTAATACAAGCTTTACACAACTTTTGTTTGTTGTGTTGGTCAGTCATTTTGGAATTGCACATTAACTGATGATACTATATAATGATATCACAGCAGGAGTCTCCTGCTAACGTGAGACAGTTTAATGAAAAACTAAACAACCTGCAATATAAATTGCAGTATAAAAGGAGCGAAATTATCTTAAAATTAACAGATTATGAAGACAAAAAAGGCCCCACCTCTCTTTCTAACATACTCTTTCTAAGATAGAGCACACACATATATAAAGTACTGTATTACAGTACTTTATATATGGTTGTTTTTATACCTTTGTGTGCCTATTAATGTGTAAACACATACAGTACAGCTGCTCCACTGATCTTGATAGGCTCATATGAAGATCAGGACTGCCATTATTATTGGATTTAGAAGATTAACACACACCTGCATGGCAGGACATTAGACGTCTCTCATAATAGCGTGTGTGTGTGTGTGTGTGTTTATGTGCATTACGCACTAAACCGTTTTGAAAGGAAGCTAGATGAAAGAAAATTTGGCCATTTGAGCTGCTTTAACTTTCAACTTCCTGCTCATTGATCAATTCTCCCAGGGGGACAAAAGAGCCAGAGAACACCCATCATACTGTAATCAGCCTTCATTATTATTATTAAGGGACTTATCTGGATCTAAAGAGAAAGAGAGAATAGAGGTCCTACTGACATTCAGGCGGAAGTCGCATCATGTAAACAGGAAAGAGTGAGGACAGTAGATATGACAGGAACGGGGGAAGTGGAAGTCAATCTAACTTTAAACACACACTTACACAGAACTACATCCAGCCTGAAAATACAACTTGACTGAAATTTGAACTCTTCACATGCATCTTTGCTATTTCTTATGATGCTATTCCACCACTATTATAGACAAATATTATATATAGTTGTACAGAGCACATTCTTAAGAAAGGGAAACAGGGGTATGCCAAATTACACAAGAACTGGACTGAAAATCAGTGGCAACAGGTGTGATATAGTGGTTCCAGTTGTGCATATGTACATATGTACTGAAGTGGTTAGAAGACAGGCACAACCGTGAGTGCGTAGGCCTATGTGCAAAACACGGCAGAGGATATGTCATGGTTTGTGCCTGCATTTCAGCCAGTGGTGTTTAGGATTGTGACAAGACTGGTGGATTTTTCAGCACGACAATAATTACGACAAAACACAGACACACTGCCAGAGCAGTAAAAATATACCTGGATAGAAAAACACACCAGAGCCAGAACCTTGAGATTATTGAAGCACTCTTTTGACAGAGAACAAAGCAACCAAGAACCAAAGAAAAGTTTTGAACGTCCTTTAAGAAGCCTCGAGAATTATTCTTGGAGATTACTTAAAGAACTAACAACAAAGCTTCAGGGTGTTGAAGAATAAAGGTCATACTAATAATACTTCCAAACTTGTTAGAATTAGAAATGAGGGGTGTCTCAAGAACTTTGCGCAATACACTCTCTAGATTAGTTTAATACAGCAGCATGGAGCATAGGCTCTAGCTGTGGTGCATGTGAATGAGGTTCATGCTTTTCACATAAAAATGTGGCTCCTCTATAGCAGCTGCAAGATCAGCTGCAAAGCCAACAAGCTGTGAGTAGCATTTCTTCAGAGACTCTAGCACAATGTCACATATAGCAGCCCCGGGGCATCACTGCAGTTCAAGACGTTGAAATAAGAGTTTGTAGATCTCCTCTTTATAGAGAATTCTGATGTAGATGATCAAATAATGGTATGCTAATCTGCAAGAACAAAAATCATGTAAATCATTATTGTTATCTTACACTGACTTACAGCTATATATCTGTCTATCTTATAAATAAAGCAAGTCGTCCCTGCAACATGCATACACATCTTAAAATGCACAAACATCTTTACAAAAATGAACACACAGCCGGCACACAGACACACCTTACCGCAGGACCGGCTTTTATAAGGTGGATATAGCTTTTGACATGGACACATGTGCAGCAGCACGCAGCAGCATGCACGGTGAAGTATACATATCAAAGAGTGAAGGGAGCAGAGAGAAGAGAGTAAGCCCCCTAAATCAGATAATGTTTGCGGGGAAAAGAGTGGAAACCTAATGCTTCTATTACCTTATCATATACTGCAGAAATAAGCTAGTGTGTGTGTGTGTGTGTGTGTGTGTGTGTGTGTGTGTGTGTGTGTGTGTGTGTGTGTGTGTGTGTGTGTGTGTGTGTGTGTTTTCTAGTTGGACTTTAGGTGACGGTGCATACCAGAGATACTTTCATCTCACAGTCATTTTCTCCTTTAGTTTCTCTATCTGTGTTTCTTCCTACCTCTGCAGCTTTCATCATCCACATCACCTGCCTTCCACTTCCAACCTTTGATTCTCTCCTGGGAATCATAAGACTTCCAACTATTGTAAGGCTGTATGAAAGTGAAAACCTTGATAACCTGTTAAATTATTGAGGATTACAATTTTTTTTTTTTAGCTTGAATTGAGCCAGGGAGCAGCTCTTCAGCCCCTAAACTATATTTACTTTCTTCTTTATGACTGTGTTTTTGATATCTTACATTATATCCTTTCCAAGTCTTGATAATTCAATATGCAAGGCCTGCCTGAACTTGAGTTTATTTGATTTTGTGTCTTAAATCAAGTAGTGTGGTTCAGATGTCTGGGGCAGCAGGTTACTGCTTGTGTTTGCCTTCTTTGCTTAAAACTGAAATCTATGATAGGTTTTTTTTTTTTTTTTAAAACTGTTTTACTTTGACCAAATCAAACAAATCTTAAAAAAAAAATGCTCTGAAAAAACAGAACAAAAAAGTGGCTCAGCACAAGCTCAACCTAAAGAGAGTTGCATAACAGCTTTTTCAGTATTCACTTGTTTGACCAGATGAGATTCAGCCTGTTAAGACAATGACCGTAACTATACAGGGTTGTACACACCCTTACACACACAGGCCCCATATGCAAGTGCGTGAATGGATGAGTTTGTACTGAGAGGTTAGTATTTCTCCTGTGCTGACGCATTTCCTCTGCTCCACATCTCAGCTCAGATTTTTTTTAGCAACTCCGTAGAAGCCACAACTGTGTAAATTTACACAGAAAAACCACAAGAACTTCCCCAGGTGGCAACTTTCAGGGAAGTGGCTTCCCTTCGAGGTGGGTGTCATATTTATTTGCATCTTGTGTGCGCACTTTTCATACACTGTGTGTTCATCATTCGCACCATCTTGTGCTATTTCTCCGGCACTCATGACGCTTTCCTTAAAAATTGACAACTTGAGTCAGAGGTTTTTATTTGTTTATGGTTGTTTTTTGCTTCTTTTGACCTTGTGATGGCAAAATAACTGCGAGCTGGAAAGAACTGTGGTCGTACCTCACTGAGAGTCGTTCATCATGAGAAAAAAAAGAAAATGAATAAAAAGGTTAACTGCTGGAAACATGGGAAACGCAGGTGCAGGAAATTTTTGAAATATTTCAGTTGTTGGTGCAGTCTGCTTCTCATTTTTAACTATGTTTCAGTGAGTGAAGAATAAGGAGGGGAAAGAAAACAACTCTGCTGCAGGAGCTTTTATCAGGACAGTTGGTTCTGCATGGCTGCTGCACAGATTGCACCTGTGACATGTCAGTTATACAACAGTCTCTTTAACCACAACCTTAGCAACCTTAACCTAAACCCGATTCTTGCTATGTAAGGGCAAGCTCTTCCACACCACAGCCATTCAATCATGATATAGTATAGGTTTACATTTCTTAACGCACAAACGCTGTCGTTGTTCAGTGAGGTTCAGTGAAAACATTCAACGAGATCTAATTAGTGCAAATGCGATTTTGAAAACTGGAAACCTGTTAAGTATTTCTTTTCATTTGAAAAGGCGGGAGACCACTGCAGCTAGAGCGTGTGAAATCTTTCCTAAATCTAATTTTGTAGTTCTCTAGTTCACATTTTGGCCTTAGGGGAGGAAATTCTCCACCTGAAGGGGGGGGGAAGGGGGGGGGGGGGGTGCTTCCCTCTTTCAATACCATCATTTTGTCTTTGTCAAAAAAAATCACGTCAAATTGTCACCGGGCTAATTCGTAGATGAGGCGCTGCAAGCACTGCTCGAATGAAAACCTCACATTCATTACTCTGGTGAAAGACAGGAAACCTCATTCACACTGGCAGCTCCGCTTCATCCTATGAGCACTTGTCAGCAACAAAGTGTCGTGGAAGTGCTTAAAGGGGCTGTTTGAAGTGTGACACCAAGACCTTATAGGAGACTTATGGAAAACACTCGCTGGCTTCATTGAGAAAGGATCACAGGACTGTGAACAACGACTGGATTGAGTGTGTCTGCAAAAGGGAGGAGAAGAATGAGAAAAAAATGAACATGCAGTGTGAAAGGCTTCCAACCCCAAAGGGCAATCTCACTGAGCTTCAGAAGAGCTGGAAGAAGAAAGCAAGAATATAAGATGTTCTACTTTCTTGGAAGGTAAAGGAAGAAGAGTCTCCTACAGCGATATGAGGGGAAATTCCCACCAATTGAACAACCACCTCTCAGATCAAAGTGTCTATGTGTGTGTGTGTGTGTGTTTGTGCATGTTGCCAGTTCTGCACCTGCGTCTGGAGCATCAGCACCTTAGAAGATTATTAGAAAAAAAAAAAAAGCTTAAAGGTGTGGAATAATAAGGGCCGTATAAACTGTGGGAAATGGAAAAAAATAAAAAAATAAAACTGAACTGAATTATTGCTGAATGGTCAAACAAGTGTAAATGTGAATTTCTTTTTATATTGTATGGCCTTGTATCTATGTGTCAGTTATGACACTGCAGGTGCTATATTAGAAACCTCAAAGGTGTTGCTGGTAACATGTATATTTTCCAGCTTCTTCTTCTACTCCATTTGTACAACTGCACCAATTGCAATAGCAGACACACAAACCTGAGTGACTCAGTCAGGGTACCGGCAAATGTTGGGTGGGCTAAATGCTGACCACTTGTGAGTATTCACAAGATAGATTGAGTATATAAGGTGGACCTGTGACTGGATTTGGGCAGCTGGACTCCAACTCCATCACAATGTGAAGTACAGCCCATAAGAACATTGCATTAGTGTACTACTGTTTATGTTCAGTGTGAGCGCCACATTGTAGTCAGTGGAACCCTGCAGAAGCAGCATAAAAGTCTCATAAAAGAGCTCAGAAAATGTGAAGTCAGTAGATTGTAACAGATTAATTACAACTGAACTTTCTTTTGAAACCTTTTTTTAATAACAATTAACAGCCAACTTGAGCTCGTTGTAACCAGACTCACGAGTGTTTTCACCACTTTCCACTCCCAGATGAGCATGTTAACAGAGTTTGTTATATGATCTTCACACACTCTGCTTCTGTTTTATTTTGCTCAGTATATTTATATATTTAAACACCACTGGTGGTGTGAGAGGCAACAAGGGTGCGGTGCCGCAGTGGTTAGCACTGTTCCCTCACAGCAAAAAGGTCCCCAGTTTGACTGATTCTGCAGAACAATGCATTTAGAGATTCACTCTCTCAAATCATGCGGGAGATGTTTTTAAAAAAATTTCTGTTTTAACATTAGTCAGCTGACTGTTGCATGGCGCTTCTCTGAGTAGCCTTACAGTTGCTTACAGATCAGTGCTTGCTCAGCGACTACAGATTCATAAATATAACAAAGATCCAGCTGTAAAGAGCAGCACAAGACAACAACAGTTCATTTTTCTTTTAATGAGAATATTTTTTTCCTCTTAATTCAAGCACAGGTGTTATGAACACATGTGGTGAACTAACAGTTGTTATTTTTTCTGAGCAAAAACCCACAATGGATCATGAAAGTATTTAGAGGTTATAATCATTTGGTACTCAAAAGATTGCACCCTCTCAAGTCATTAGAGAAAAGGCTAATCTGGAGCTTCTTTTAAGCACTTTCCCTCCACTGTTATGACTTAGGGAGCACCCAGATTTGAACTGGGGACCATTTGATCTGCAGTCAAACGCTCTACCACTGAGCTATACGCCCAACCATGCATATCAGTCACATTAAAACTGCCAAATTATTCATATTTTATTTTCAAGGCCACAATAGCCTTATAAATTCAATTCAAATTCAAATTTTATTTGTCTCACACACACACAATCATACACAATACAACGATTAAATTACAGTAAGAATTTGACAGTAAGGTTTACAGATTTACAGATTTTAACTTAGAAATTTACAGTAAAAAAAAAAAGAATGTGGAAATAACAATTTAAAAAAGAAATGATAAGAAGTGTGCAAATAAACAGAGTGCGTGCTGTGACATGTTGTATAAGAGTCCAGTCCTACACCTGGTTCAGGGCCCGAATAGCCTGGGGGAAGAAACTCCTCCTCATCCAAGCAAGCTTTCTGCCACTGAACTAAACCTCATCATACTTAGTGACTGTCAGCAGGTAGCTCAGCGGATCCCCGATGCATCCATCAGCATGTGAGTGTGTGTGAATGCTAGATGAGGTGCTCAGGTGTAGAAAAACACACACTGTTTGTAGTCAAAAGCACAAGGAGTTCAGTTAGAGTACAACAGTGCTATATAAGCGCCATGATTAATATCATACCTCACTGACATGAAGGAACTGCACAGATTTCAGATCATTATCTTGCAAAGGAATCAATCAGTCCACTTTTTAGTCTTATGTTTCCATATACTGTTGGGATCAGAGTGGCATTATGCAATTAAGAGTAAAAAAAAGTTGCCATATTTGTAGTTTTGGAGCAGTAAAAAACAGTCAAAGGTCACTGAGCTGTACTTTGCATTCTTAATTGATTTATTCAGAAATTTACCTCAAACAAAGAAACAAAATGACGACTGAGCTCCAGTTTACATCTGATCATTACTGTACTTTTATTTAGTTTTCATTTGTTGTTCTAATATGTCTACATTAGAACAATAAATCTTGTTTCTTGGTTTGCAAGCCAGGTCAAGAAAAACTACCTTTAACTATATGTATATTATTTACTGTTCTATTTTTTCTTTGCCTGTGACAGATAACTGTAATAAAAACACAAAGCAAACACATGACGCTATTATATATTCAAAGCACACTCTTGTAAGTTTAACCTGAATGATTCTATTTAACAGGCACGCCTTGGAGAAAACCGGCACAGCTGGTGAGGCAGGACCAGCGCAGCACTTTGTTAACCAGAAACAGCAGAAACATCAGCAGTGATGAATAAACTGAGCGCTGGTGTCCAATCATCTTGCTGAGATGATTGGACACCAGCAGGCAGCTGTATTTGCTGCCTGCTACCAGCAGGCAGCTGTATTTGGGAACACAGCGAGTGATTTCACTCATAAAAATCAGGGAGAGGACT
Source organism: Pelvicachromis taeniatus (assembly GCA_015108175.1). Lineage (NCBI taxonomy): Eukaryota > Metazoa > Chordata > Actinopteri > Cichliformes > Cichlidae > Pelvicachromis > Pelvicachromis taeniatus. The sequence goes on along the minus strand of VURO01005013.1, from coordinate 22,845 downwards.
GAAGCAGCACATTTGATCTTACTTTTCAAGCAGTTCAGCTGGCCTTAGATGATTACAATGCAAACACGAGGTTTTCACTGTTATTATGGGATTAGAAAGAGAGACTAAGGTGGAACATATGGTGGAAAGTATTGTTTTATAGTAATGCTGCAAAGATGAGGAGGAGATGGAAAGAGGAACATAACAAAAGTTGGTATGGAGGATGTAGCTTAAAAACCCCCAATGACAACAGTAATGATAGCACTGATGATGACACGCACCATTTCTGCTATTTTTATATGGAACATTTGGCAGAGATGAACTGTCACGTATGCATTACTTGCAGACTTGTTTCCCCGACCTCACAGATGTTTGATAATACACAAATATGCTAATGATGATGCATCTGGTTTGAATGTCACATATGCTGCTTGGAAGCACGGTCATTAGTTCTGTCACATCACAGCATCATGGTCTGAATCTCCTGGCTGTGTGATGCCTTTTGGAGTGGAGTTTGCATGTCCCTGTGTGGGTTCTTTGCTACAGTCCAAAGACATGCTCATTAAATGAATTGGCGATTCTAAATTAGTTGTGGGTGTCTGAGCGACTGGCTTCTGTCTCCCTGTGATAGACTCGTAGGCTGTGCAACAGAAATTAGAGTGTCTAAAGAGGAAAAATAACTTTTGCAGGTTGATTTGAGGAACTATTGTGTGTTTAACATCTAAGTCTACCAATAACAGAAAAGCACTCACATGGACACAGTCAGAGGGCACCCAGATTTGAACTGGGAACCTCATGACCTGCAGGTAAATGCTCTATACCAGGGTTGCATGTAATGTTGCTTGGCTTTACAAAGCCCAAAAGTTTCACAAAGTCTCGTTAACACGATATTCTCTCAGTAAAAGAGATGCTCAGATTAGGAACAATGTTTTCTATCTGGGGTTGCTGTCTGAAAAGCAGTGTGTAGGCTCTGTCAGTTCTTCCTGCACAAAGCGAGGGCGGTCCTCAGCATTTCATACTCATGGACCTGGCGACAGCCGTGCTCCACAGCTGCTTCACACTCGCTGCCTCATTGTGCCGTTTGCATATTTAACTGCTCTGATCCACTTCCCCTGCTGTTGATGTTGGGAAAACACACACAACAATACAGCTGTGAGGCAGCTGCCCACCCTCTCCTTTCCTCCCAGCATCCCCCTGCCTTTTCCTTCTTCCCTTGCTTTGACTTGGTGGTCTCTCATTCGCTTTCAATCTCATCAAAGCTTGGTTTGAGAAAAAAAATTGTAAAGTGATTCACAGAGCTGTGACAATGGGTATGCTTTTTTCCCCCCTTAGAGCACATTTAGTATTTGATTAACATCAATTCCAAAGACAATGTAGGGACACAAAACCAAATAATTTCCAGGTCTTCACAAGAGAGGGTGAGCTAAATCTAACACCAGCTAGTTTAGTGTTAGCAATGCTAACACTTCCGTCTTACAATCACTCACTGCTAATTGCTCACACAATGATAGTGACTTATAATATATATCATTATTATATATGTATTATTGGAAAAATAATTGAATTAAAATGTTTCACAAGGCACAATTACCACAGACATGGTTGAGAGGTCCTTTTCAGTTACTACAATTAGCTAAAACAATGTCTGCTAGATAGCTAAAAGACAGATGACCAGGAAAAATTAGACAAAAGACCAAAGCTGTTTTTGTCCTACTCTGTATAAAACATAAAAGCCTATGGGGATAAACCCTCTTTTGAAGCTAGCCATTCGCGCAAGTCCACTTTGTGACACTTCAACCTATTTTCCTCCTATAACGTCCTCTGGCTAATGTAACGCCATCTGAATGCATCAGTTCACCAGAACAATAATTATGACATTTTATTTACTAGTCTTTGTCCCTGAATTCATCTTCAATAAGAAAACTTGTTACTGCACAGGATGAGTTTATGGAGTGAAAAATAGAGCAGATATTAGGGATGAAAATAGAGTATTATAAGGCTTCAGAGATCCTTAAATCCCTACTTCAGGGTTTAGTTTTGCACATTTTTCTTCACTGTGACCTCACGGTCAGCTGTTAGTTTAAAACAAAGGAGAGATTTTTAATGATAACTTGTTTATCCCAACAAAACTTCTCAACTTTTGATCCTCTGGGATTTAGCAGGAAAATCATCTTGTAGAAGATTCAATGAGCCCTAAATGAGACAGCCCGCCGAGGCAGCAGCGGGACAAGTTGTTAAAGTCGTGTGTTAAATCTGTGACACGAGCTTGAACTTTGGTAGGAGCACAGCATTTGTTTTCTTCATTCTACAACTGGCTGTGGTGATAGAGGAAGTCAGCAAGAGGAGAGAGGGGATGAAATTTCCCCCTTTAATTAGATAAGGATATTAGACAGGAATTTAATTATCACTCTTACATAGACTCACATGTGCAGCAAGGTTTAAAAAAGAAAGAGAGTGTGAGAGTGAAAGCAAACGAATGGTGCGACAACCTTCATATGGTACAGCTCAGACACACTGTTTGAATTAAACCAACATGAGCTACTAAATTTGATTGGTTGAAACCTATTTTGTTACTTCTTTGTTGACTCTGGTCAGAGGAAATTAGTTAGTTTTTTTTTTCCTTATTCAGTTTTTGTTTTTTTTGGGGGGGGGGCCTGTTGTT
>VURO01005012.1:0-10609 GCA_015108175.1 Pelvicachromis taeniatus | reverse complement strand
TTTTGTTGCACAGAGCGTGTCTGGTTATGTGTGTGTGCGGACTTTCAGAGAGTGTTTGGAGCTGGCACTCCAGTGGCCAGTTTCTCAGTGGCGAAGCGTGAGCCTGCCTTTAGATTGCTGTTTAACAAGCCAGCAGACAGAGCATATTGGCTCTGGATGGACAGGGACGCCCACTGGGAGAGACACAGAGAAAGAGGAAGAGAGGGAACGATGAAGAGGAGGGAGGGAAAAGATGCATGGATTAAAAAAAAAAAGGTGCGCAGAAATGGGGGAAAAGCAGGATGGAGCGCAGCTGTGTGTGCGACAGGAGCGAGAGTAACGCGGTCGGCACTGCGGTCGGCAGTCAGCTGGTTGTGAATAATGATTTTAGTGTTTGATTTTTGCATTAACATTCTTAGTATTGATCACTGTGTGTAGCCATCTGGCTCACAGTTGTTAGCACTATGTTACGTGTAAGGATCATGGATGCTATGAGAACTGGATACCAGACTCCAATTAGCGATGATCCAGCGTGGGACGCCGTCCTCTGGGTTGTGTGTTCAAGCGCGCACGTGAGTGGGAGTGTCGCAAAGTAAACTTCCTCTGGCGTAACTGTACTAACCCACTGGGGTCAAGGTTATAAATGGCTGTTGTTTGACTACTTTTGATTTCACCGTTAGAAACCGTTTACCTCGCCTCGTTTGGCCCCGTTCCTTTCAGCACAACCTCACGTGTGACGTTGCAGTTATTTTCTCACACTGTATTAACACAACGGACCGAAAAGTTAGACGTTTTTACTGTGACGACCACAAACGTGTTAAACGAATCATTTTCAAACTTGGAAATGCAAACTGTAGCAAAGAGCAAAGGTATTCAGAACGGTTTACATTAAATGCAGGCGATGTCTCAGGTGTGTTTTCCCCAATCAGGTGCCGCACACATTATTAGTGCCACTGCAGAGCGGCATGACAGAGGGGCACATTGCTGCCCTGACACCTCGAGGGTGCATCACTCCTCTGTTTGTCCCTCTGGAGACACCGGTGTAAGCCTGTGGTGGCTTTTTGGCTAGCATCTTTGACATTCAGTAGTCGCCTCGCTGCTATACTACACGCTAACTACACACTCAAAACACGCAAAAGATCACAAATCTCTCTCAACTGAGGCGTCGAGTGTGAGATGCAGCTGTTCGGTGTCCCTGAGCACTGCACATCTGACCTCGGGCTGACTTAGCAGAGACGTCCACTCCTGAGAAGATCGGCGACTATCTTGAATGTTTTCTGCACGGGAATATTCTTTCTCACTGCAGAGTGACGGCCTTCAAATTGTTTGGGAATAACTTTATAACTCAAACTGACAAAAATTCTGCTTTTATAGAGGCGCTCACACTTCCAGGTGACCAGGCAGTGGAGAGTACTGAGCATCAGGCTGCTTTGAACCCTCTTAATTCACGAGGACGCAGCGAGAGTGGACTTTTTTTTTGTTGCATTTTTGCTTATCTTTGCTTAAAATGAATAACACAGTGACTTTTGGCACGTCTGCTTCATCTGAGCTTGTATTTACAAACTTTTTACAACCTTAGAGCTGAAAGACGAGGTACTTTCCTTCACTAATAATTACAACTGCGAGGCATGATAACTTTTTTATGCATGCTACCGATAACCTTTCCTCCAGGTCGTGTGGCTAACAATTCGATTTCACTACTAACACCGTTCTGCACATCACATACATCCATTTCAGTTACATTCTCACTCAAATCTATTCAAATCTTTATTGTATCCGAATTAAAGGGAAGAAGGAAAACACAGACTATGTTCACCACATGCATAAAGTACAATAATGAGGCAATAAGCTGGCCTGTTTTGCCCAATCAGCAACCTGGAATGCAACAATACTCCATCAGTGCCGCATAAGATCAAGAACAGCCAAAAATCCCCCCGATGAAAAGGCGGATTTGAAAACAACGGGGCTATTTGCTTTTAAAATGACATGAATGAACAGCTAGATGAAAGGCTTCGTGATCCAGCATCCACAATGGTGTAACGATGAGGTGCCTTTTTGCACAACCTTGTGACAAATGAGACACAAACGCACGCTTGTGTATGCGAAAAGAAAGAAAAAGGAGAATCCACTGCCTGCCCTTCCTCATCTTCCTCACACTTCCATCACTCCTATACAGCCATATCTCATAAACTAGTGCTGTTCTTTAATAGAGTCTTGTTCCATACATGGCTGGCTGTACAGCGTGGTGGAGTTTACTTTATTACAAGCTCCGGCTCAGAAGGTGCTCTCGTAAGAATTTACCGCCGAATGTGCGATCCCACAAAGCCACGGGCTCGGTCGTCTCTGTGATCACGCACGCACGCACGCACGCCAGCCGTGAATACACACGGCCCAAAACAGACACAAATTGTTGCGATATAAATACTCACGTCCATGAACTCCACGTTGGCTTTAGGACCGGTGGTCTCATTGAGGATTTTTATAGCCACGGGGATCTTCACCGTCTCACCTTCTGGGACCCAGATGCCCTGAAATATACAAGCAATCACCATAAATGTACCCAATAAACAACCCTGGCACACTCACACACACACACACACACACACACAGCTACTGCAGCGCCGACTTTGAATGGCGGTGGTTGTGTTTAACTGTCTCCTGCAGCTCTGATAAATCGAACCCCATCTTCAAAACATACCGTTGGCCTTCAACAATTAGCTCGTGCATAACCGAGTTTAAAAGCCTTTGGATGAAGTGATTAGAAAAGACAAATATCACAATTTCATTCACTTTACGAGGCTTAAATTCTGCTAAAAGCAAACTGCTGTGGGATTGTGCAGACATAAATTGCGCGCAGATTAATTTAAATAAAATATGCCTTAAAAGGAGCGGGCGAGCAGAGGAATCCAGAGGAATTTGGAGCCGGCGGTGGAACGTGCAGAATTTATTCGATGGGTTCTGCTGATTTTCGGTGTGCTATGAATAATTTTGCCAAGGGCAACAAATTTGGCAAGCAAGCAGCTGCTTGTGTTCCAGGTCCTTGAGCCGCCCTCGGCTGGTGTCTGTCAGGAACCGCTGTTACAAAGAGAAAAGGTTTGTTGAGGTGCCGATTCATCGAAATATCCACAGTTATCGACACCAACGCTGGTACTGAGATTCAATCAATACTCGCGTGATGAGATCGATACTTTGTTTCTATACTTTGTTTATTTTGGGGGAGAAATTAAAAGAAATATACCTCAAGTATGAGCTATGAAAAATATCTGGACGTTTTCATTGACATCCTATTTATAGTTTCCAGTCACATGACCGCGTTGCTGCGCTGTCAGGCTCACTGTGACATCACTGGTCTAGTCCAATCAGCTTTCTTCCCACCTTCTTCAGGCCAATCAGCCTCCACTCCGCAGACATTAAATATCAACGCTTATCTGTCATTCTAGTTTGCAGACGCTATGGCGTGGCCCACCTCCTCCCCATCTCCGCCTCCCCCAGTTACTCAGGCTCCATCCAAGCCTCAATCTTCATCTCCACCACCAGCATCTACACCAGGGGTGAGCACCTCCAGATTTTAGATCCTCAATCCAACACAGCTGATGTAAGTGGCTGAATGACCTCCACATGAAGTTTTCCAGAGGCTTGGTAATGAACTAATTATTTGATTCCAGTCTGTTGACCTGGGGTCAGATCTAAAACCTGCAGGACACCGGCCCTTGAGCCCTGATCCAGACTCTGGGGGGCCTGCCCTAATCCCTATCACCACTGGGATTCTGTTCTGCTGTGTTGGGCCATTAGGGTCCATCCAGTAAATACCTCAAATTGAATTCTGTACATCAATAATTCATGTTCAACTCCTTCTAATGATCTCTCCTTATTGAAATCCAGAGTGGCGACATCTCGGCCAGAGCTCCAGTTTAGTCACATCTACATGTATCTTATAGAGAATCCTTCATCTTTCAACGTACGCTCAGCTACATGAGCTTTCCTTTCGGATGGGTAAATAATGTCGCTGTGTGGGAGAAGAACAACTGATCATAATTAATACGAAGCTAGCTTAAAAAAGTACTTAAACAATGTAAATCTAACATTTTGTTGACTTGGTATCGACCGACGCCCGACTCTGCAGGATGGCTCTACCACACACTGACCTTGTAGACCGTCCCGAAAGCCCCCGAACCCAAAATCTTCACCCTCTTCAGCTCCGTCTCTTTCAGGATCCGCAGCTGGGCTTGGTTTGGAGCAGTTCCACTGGGGGTCAGGGGCTCCACCAGCTGAGGAAGCAAAACACAAACACACAGACACACACACACATATTAAGACTATTTATCCCACTCTCCGTCTCATCTGGTGCCAAGAACGTGAAGAAAACCTCCTGGCAGCTATTGCTTTTATTGCAAAGCTATCGAAAACCAGAAGTGTGCCTTTCTTTTACATCGAATCCAAATGTTTTTAACCTCGTGCTCTTTGGCACTCTGAATGCTAAAACACATCTTCAGAGCCACCGGGAGCATGCAGCAGGGTGAGGCCGCTCCATTTAAAATAATAAGTAAAAAGCCCGTCTAGGAAAGAGCGGTGGAAGGTGAACACAAGGGTTTTATTTGCAGCAAATAAAAAAAAAAAGCAGCCAAAAAACGGAGACTGTACGGGCCTGATAGTTATGATTCTGCAACGCACACACACATTTATGAAAGACAAATAATTCGGGGGTGTGAATGTGGAGTTCTGTCAGAACTGGCAGTTACCAGAGTGGATCGCAGCGTGCCCACCACTAGGCAAATCACAGCCTGGTGTCAGCTGCTATCACAGTCGACAAAGAGCAGCAGCTCACCAGCTGTGCACATACAAAACAATTCCAATTCAAGGTTATGACAAGCCTCCTCCGCGCGCCGCCTCCCTGCCAGTAACAGCTGACACTGAGCAGCATCCCAGCAGCTGGCCTGGCCACCCGCCTTCACCGCTAGCCGCTAAACAAAGCCTCGGCGACTAAGTATGAAAAAAGCAGGAGCTGGCACCTGTAACCGAGCCGTGAAAAGATCTGAGCCAGAGGCAAGAGAGGAAGCCACACACACACACACACACGTTCATCCAGGCAGCCTATAGTACACATCTCAGATGAAGCACACACACACACACACACAAAAAAAGTCAATGCACCTGATCAATACGTGTCTTAATGAGCCTATCGGGTCCCTCATTCGCTGCGGTTTATCAGCGGCATAATCACCCGGCTTGGCCACGACCATCAAACAATATAATGAGACCATATATCAGTCGGTCAGCCACACGAGCACTTACTCAATGTGATATAAAACCATCAGCACAATAGGACCGGCAATCGCAGCGCCGGGCCGGTCCGCGGAATGGATGACATTGCCCGCAGCTCGGCAATGACACGTCGTTTAATGGCCATCGTTACGGCCGGTCCTGAAGGCGCGCTGTTCAGCCCGCTGAGATGTCACCGCAGGTAGTGAGTTAGAGCAGGGGAAGGGAAATGACACATTTCATAAGACGGGGGGGGAAGTGAGCGCGATGAAAGAGGGGAAGGAAGGAGCGATGAGAGGATGACTAAGTGGATGGAGTGACGGTAACGTGCCGTTCGGTCTGGCGAGCACCAAAATCGCGTTTTTGTGTGACGATGAAGCGCAGAAACAAACGGCCACAGCTCTATGACACTGGCTCAAATGTTTACAAAGGTTTGGATCAGAAATTTAACACGGAGAGAAAAGGAACAATTTGCTTCTTCTTCTTTTTTCATGTGATGTTTTTTTCATATTCTCTGTAACGCTGACCTGCGGTCATATATCTCTGTGTGTGCATATGTGATGCGCTGCTCTGATGGCGTTTGAGGCTCAAACTGAGCATCAGCATGGGAAGAAAGGTGATTTAAGTGACTTTGAACGTGGCATGTTTGTTGGCGAGTATTTCAGAAACTGACGATTTGTTGGGATTTTCCCACCCAACCATTTGTGAAAGAGAAAGCCCTAAAAACAGGAAATATCCGGTGAGTGGCAGTTCTCTGAAAATTCCTTGTTGGTGAACCCAGAGTAGAATTTAGAGACTTTTGCTTTGAGCTGACAGGAAGGCAACAGTAACTCAAATAAACACGTGTTACAACCAAGGTGTGCAGAAGAGCACGTCTGAACACAAAGAGCAGCAGAAGACCACACTGGGCGCCACCCCGCTCAGCTAAGAACAGGAAACCACGTCGGCCAACAGAACACGGACAGGCTTTATAAAGTCTTGATTTTTTTTTGGGGGGGATAATATCCAAATAAATACCAACAACTGCGATTCATATCACGTTAACATGAACCAAAACCTCCGAGGAATGTTTCCAGCAGCTTGTTGAATCTGTGCCATGAAGAATTAAAGCAGATCTGAAGGCAAAAGGGAGTTTATAAATGTAGCTAATAAAGCAGCTGATGCACGCACGGTCTTGGCACCAAAACATCTAGTTACATTTATATGTACTGAATCACTTTAGCTGGGGGAACCTATAGGAATGCAGTGCTGGGCTCAAGCTGCACTTCCTCACATGGCCACTTGAGGCTGCCTCCCAACTTGAGAGCAGAAATTAGCACGTGTAGTTGTTGCTTCTATACACAGATGTTAAAGGACCGTTTTTAGTGCAGCTGTTTTGTGATTAACGTGACTAACTATGTGCTTGACTACACTAACAGACTAGCATTGCATTCATATGTTCCTTCACCCTGATTAGCAGGTACTGGTCTCTGAAGGTCATCCGTACAGTCTACACCTGCATCTTGTTAATAAAGCTTCAAAGTCCTACCTGATAACTTAGCTGTCTATTCTCTTACGCTCAAACGGTAAAAAAGACGGGCTTTACAAACAGCGGGCAACATCACTGCGTCTGTACAGTGTGCCTCTGAGGCTTTAAATGAAATATGAACGTTTCCAGCAATGACTGGTTGCTGACTGGATGTATTTACCTCAACAGAAAGGGCAAGCTTCGGTCACATCCATCATATCAGCGTGGTATTTGTGCAAAGAGCATTTTTTGCATTTTGGTGTGTGTGCACGCATCGCTAGAATAACAAAAAAAAACAAAAAAACAATTGGCGCTGTAGGTGGAGAGAAATGGAGTGATTTGGAAGGAGAGAGCAGAGATGAGGCGCAGGGAGGTGGTGATGGAGCAGTAATAAGAGCAGATGGTGACAGGCTGTAGTTGTTATTGTTTCATTAGGATGAGGCTGGACTGGACTGGAGAGGAGAAGTCTATTAAATAAGACACAGACCCGTAGCCGACGAAGCTCTCTTGAGCTCGTTCCCACTCGCGCGCACACTCACCACGCCACTTTATTTACCAGCTAATAATGCGCCGTGCCTTTGCCAAATGAGCTTCACTGGTGGCGCGGTGGAGAGGATTGGGACGCTTCATTGGACAAATAAGCAGTATGTTCAAGCCTCGAGCTAGAATACATTCACAGAATTATTGTGTATTGAATAAGTAAACAGTGTCTTCAAACATGAACTTGCTCTGCAAACCCTCGGGTATACGCTTTAATGTTCGCATTACCCATTCAAAGAGCTGCATTTGTTGTGTTGGCTGTAATTGAAACATATTGAGGTGAAACAACTTTGTCGTGCCACGAGCGTTTGCCCCGGAGCAGCCGCGGTAGGTGGTCTCGGGTTGCTGCCTGGTCAGCTGAACTTTCTTGGCTTATTTGGATTCTTAGCGATACAGTCGGACTTATGAAAGCACCAGCGATTTCACAGGGGTTAAAACCGGGTCACTGGAATTTATACGAGACAAAAATGTTGCACAACAATGACCTCGCAATTACAAATGTAAAAATGCGATAGCCGTTTAGCTATTAGCCTCAAACACATGGACTAAGACACACAAGGTCACAAAAGAGGACTTTTCTTTCCACCTAACATTGTTTTATTAAACAACCAGCATCGTCCGCTCTTCATTCTAATGCTTGTTTATGTGGGTTTTGTGGGTTTTTTTTAAGCATTAATAAGTTTGCCTCAGCCTGAAAGTACGTCGGGTCAACTCCTGTTTTTTTAATTTGCTATATAAATAAAAATGATTTGACATCGTTCTCGACTCTGTTGTTCGAATCTGGCTGATTTTTCTTAAATAAGAGCGCTACACTCGAGAAAGACTGTTTTAGTGAGCAGCAAAGAACCAACTAAAGAAATGAGGAGAAAGCTGCCTCAGAGAGTTCAGACTGTGCTGAAGGATCAAGGCGGTCATAACAATTCAGACACAGTAACATAAGGAAACAACAAAAATGCAGATATATGGATACAGAAATGATCGATGCCTTCAGCTGAGTATTTGTTTCCTTATGTTTTGACCCCTGCTGCAGCAGTGTGGCGCATGCCTATAAAAAGTCCACCGGAGAAAGAACATGAATGACAGTCCTGGTCCTGAGAACTCACAGCTGATTATTTCTTGATTAGCAGAACACACCTGACACCTGATGCAGCTAATCAGCAAAAGAAAGAGAAAAAGAGCGAGACCTCTGCAGCGCTGGGATTTCTGCCAGGCTGTGTTGTTTTTTTATTTCCAGGCTTCAACTGTCCGGCTCTTTCGAGCCCGGTGCCTGCTACTGCCTCCGATTTCTGGAGCTGGCTGACAGCAGTGGAACCCGGCGGTGTCTTCTGCCTCGTCTGCCTCCAGCTTTGACATGCTGGGCATTTCTGAGATGCTTTCCCGCTCACCGCTGCTGTACAGAGTGGTTTATCCAAGTTACCGTGGCCTCTCTGTCAGCTCAAACAGCCTGGACGTTCTTCTCTGACCCCTCCAAAAAAAAAACAAGGCGCTTCGGTTTGCAGAGCCGCCTCTCATTGGACGATTTTGTGCTTCAGAGAAGTGACTTTATGCTGTGTCTCCTGATGTGTGAGGAGACTGAGAGGCTGGATGTAATATAAAAGACAAATTTGTACCGTAACCCTTTAATATTATATATTATTATTATTATTATTATATATATATATTATATCTGATACATGGGGGTTTTTTTTTTATTTTTGAGCGTGCTGTGTATATTCTCTGTGTTTAGTGTTCGCCATGACATAATAGGTGTCCTATTCGGTTTGAATTTCTCAGGTCTTGGCTTAAATTTAACATAAGCTTCAGTTGCATGCATTTCTCTTGATTCCCCATGCCTCCGCTCAGTCAGCCCTCTGTGGGGTGAACAACAGGAGCTGTCCACGCTGAAATCCTTCATGTAGGAGAGGCTCTGAGCAGCGGGGGAGCTGTCCTCACCCCGTGGTGCTGAAACACTCACGCCTGCACAAAGGAGCTAGAAGAAGGACCTGAGAGGGAGGGAGACGAGGGGTGCTGAGGGGCGGGGCGTAGGAGGATTCAAAGGCATTAGTCCTACTTCACTGAGCTGAGGTCAAAGGTCAAGGCCCCGAGGTCACCCTGCAGCAGTGAGGCGACTGCTGCTGTTTGTGCCGCCTGTCCCCTGTGTGAAAGCAATCTGTTTCCAGGGGCTTCATCAAAAAGGCTCCACAGTGTGTGAGGCATGCGAAGAGAGAGGGAGCAAAAACAAAAACAGAAAGTTAAGACGACAGAGGAATAAAGCGTCTGCTCACGAGGGAGGGACTCAGATAAGCAGAGATCAAAAATGGGAAGAAAAAACGAGACGTTGAGGACACGACGAGTGACACACGGTGAATAGTAAAACAGAGAACACACTGTAAGAAAGGGAGAGCAGCAAAATGGCAGAGTGAGTGTTTCTTTTTTTTCTTTTTTTGCAAGTCAACACAGTGCGACAGCCTTCACACGTGTCCTTGATATGGAAATGTGGAGCCGGGCGCTCAGATCACGCTCTGACAGCGTGCACTGGAGGCATCTTTCCCTCCCGTCTGACGCAGGAGGTGAGCACTCTGTTAAAAAAAAAGCTACGGCAGATAAGGAGAGCGAGGGGGAGTCCCAGAGCCCGGCGCCGTCCCCCAAATCCCTCATCCAGACAAGCTTGATCTCCATTCACAGACACAGAGTCAGCTCCATTATTCGTTTGAATAGAGAATCCACACTCGGCCGTCCAAAGCCTATCACGTAGTTTCATCAGCCAAAAAAAAAAAAAAGGCGTGATATAGACTGCAAAAAGTGCAGGGTCGGTTTTTTTTTTTTAAGGATGCCGGGAGGGCGAGAGCGCGGGAAAGCATTCAGATGGAGAGAGAGGTGCTTGCATGCACAACGAGGTGGTTTAAGGGAAAACCTGATGCCTTATAGAACCAGCAATACAAAAAAAAAAATAACAGGATTCTGGACTGAAATTTTAATCTTTCTATTATTTTAAATGACAGCAGTGGAATTACATATTCAGCCACCGATCACAACAGTCAGGTAATGGCATCGATCCGCTGCTTTTGTCCTTTCGCCGTTCGGCTGATGCTCTCGTACGTGGTGACCTCCAAAAGAACGAGGTTAAACGTCCAGCTCTGAACACTCCACGGCTGCTAATATGTGTGCATGTGGGCTGAACCTGTGACCCGCTCTTAATCGGTGTAGCCCCTGGGCCAGAGGCGTTTAAGATTTTATGTCTAATTACTTTTACACGTCCCCTCAGAGAATGAGGGGGGAGGGGAAAAAAGGCCAGGCTGGCTAGATTTCATGCTATCTCGCTGCAGCAATGAATGAACGTTGCAC
>VURO01005006.1:3004-14459 GCA_015108175.1 Pelvicachromis taeniatus | reverse complement strand
CCCCCCCCCTCCCCCATTACTAACCCCTTCCTGCCTCCTGCTCAGCCCTGGGATCGCTGCTGGCCTCGGGCTTGTGCTGAGAAACTTACTTTCTTCTGTGGTAGGTGTAGGAAAAAGATGGTGGATGGGTTTCCGTAGCAACTGCTGCCTGTATTGAGACATTATTTGGGCTTTTTTTTTAAGACACCGTTTTGTCTTTACAAGCAGCATGCTGGTGCCAGCTCTCGCCTGCCCCACCGCCATAAGGATGCAGAGTGGAGGATATTCTTTAGGCTGCTGTTATCGACACTCCCACAGCGAGGACGCCTCAGAGGGAGGGAGGTGTTCAGGGCAGTCGGCTTCTGTTTGGCTCGAGATGATAGCATCGCGTTTACTGCGCCGTGACGGGAGGAAAAGGCCGTCACGCCGGCTGACAGGAAGAGAAACATAGTAAAAGAAGTCATGGCTGGAGCAGACGGCTCACTCTGCTCCAGCCATGAAGAGTTAGATACACGACGGCCTGTTCAGCTGAGCGAGGCGCGACAGAGAGACCGAACTCTGAGTGGCCAAAGAGGGTTATTTTAAAGGGTATGCATTCGAAATTGTCCCTGAAGATCAGGTAGATCCGTTCATCAGGTCTCTGCAGCCAGAGGAGGTCTCTGCAGCCAGAGGAGGTCTCTGCAGCCAGAGGAGGTCTCTGCAGCCAGAGGAGGTCTCTGCAGCCAGAGGAGGTCTCTGCAGCCAGAGGAAACCTGAACATGTTTTCTTGCCTGTTTTTGTTTTTGTTGGGTTTTCTCACTCAGAACATTTAAAAAGCTCTGCAACAGAATTAAAGCTGTGGACGTCTGTTTGGACTGCTTGTTCTGTAAAGTCGGAGAAAAAGTCTGGGTTTAAATCTGCCGCAGCAAACATCAGCTCCTCCAACACCAAAGGGAACCAACCAATCAGAGATCCTGGTGGCCCGCTGACACTGACCAGGCAAAGAGCGTCACAGCATGCGTTGAAAACGCCGACGAAGGCCGGCCAAAACGTCACGGAGCTGATGTGGTAACCCGGGTTGGGCCCAGATGGAGGCGGCTCAACGACGTCGATGACGAGGACTGATTCTCAGTGAAGACGTCTGTAGGGACACGTCAGCTGGCGTAGATCTAGAGTCAGGTCACTCATCGGTGTGTTCATTCATACAGGGCGCACGGCAGCGTGCCGCACGCCATCCACAGAAACCTGAAGCCGCTCTTTGTCGGCGCTATCCTGCTCTATCGTCGGCATCGAAGCCGGAACCCTCCTCTCGACCCCTCGTTGAGTCACCTGAGGTACTGAAATACGACGGGCGGCGTGAATGCAGCGGGGAGTTCAGCACGAGTACGTCTCTGAAGCGTCCACCTCCGTCTTCTGCTGCGTCGCCTAAACAAAGCTGATGTTTTTGAGGTTTGCCGACGCCTGGAGGTGAACTTTGTTTTCTTGGTTTCTGAGGTGGTTTGTAGGTGACGGCTAAACAAAGTGTTGCTTTGTAGAGGCGCCTTTTTTTTGAAACGCTGCAAAATACACAAAACCTAAAGATGTTTAAGTCCTGAGGCGAGCTGTAAAATACCGCGCTGCCTTTTTGTCCCGTTGGTCAGCCTGAGACGTGGAACAAAAAGACCGTTTCTGTCAACACGAGCCGAGTTTCTTTTCTGAAATGTGATTCTGTGCAGATTAAACCTCCTTTATCACGTAGAGAAGCTTCTTCAATCTTCGTAGCGTCTTACTTTACACTCCACTTTGTAGAAAGGCGTTTCTCACGAGTGTGCAAGCCCCTCGGTAAACATCTGGCATGCTTCATGTCTCGCTGATTTCCTCGCTCTCCCATCAGCACTGCTGTGATCTCTAACCCTCCTCCTCTTCCTCCTCCTCAGCTCTAACAGCAGGACTTACTGACTGCACTTAAACACGGAGACCAGGGATTGGCTTCTTTGTTCAGAGCTGATGGAGTACGGCGGATGTCGCGTCATGTTTACATGCTGGGGGTTAATGGGAAATATGAAAAGTGTGTTTAGTCCTGCTGCCGAGCCTTCACCTGTGTATTAACCGCTGTAGATATAAAGCAGCATTTCGGTAGAAGGTTCATGGTCTGGAGTTTAGGCTCTTTTTGTTTTGGTTGTTTTTTGCTTTGAGCGACACGACCATAAAAAGCTCCCAGATGAATGCTGCCGACACGCGTACTGCCTGCTGGCAGGTAAATGTCACTTAAATCATCAATGACGGAGCAGCGCTGGAGCTTTTATTTAAAGATTACAAGGAGCGAGCCGAACATACTTGTGAACAAATTAAAGAAAACGGAGACATCCTACGGGGCTGTTTCCACGGGGTAAACGAGCGTCACGGTCACGATTATAGCAGTGAAGCACTTCTCTGCACTGAAGGCGTTTGTGTCCAGCGGTAGGTTTAGCACGCTCAGCAGCGTGCGTCCCTGTGAATCGTAGACAAGCGCAGGGGGAAAATGTAAGCGCGAGAGCCAAACGCAACAATCAGATATGAGCCCTGAGTTTGGACTAGTCGCCGTCCGTGCAAACAGCACACAAACATTTGAACGATGACTCGGTGCGGGAGCTCAGAGGGAGGCGACTGCTGGGAAAGCGATTCGGCTTTTAGTCTGAACTTTAAGGACCGCCATGTCTGCTGGTAAACACGACGCTGCGTTCTGGAACGAGTTTGTCCAGTACAAAACGGGACAAACTTAAAGGTTACGAAGCTGCCGATGACACCCGAAGGCTCATTAATTAGACGTGCCTTTAAAACACCTTAAATTTCAGTCCCGATTAAATGTGTGTAAAACTTTATTCACTGACATTGACAGAAGGTTGAAGGCAGCTGTTGGTTACCAGAATCAGCCTCTTTTCTGGTGTGTATGCTACAGTAAGCGGTCGCTGCTGTTTGCAGTGCTACTGAATGAAATGCAAAAATATTCCTGTTAACTGTCCAGTTCGGGATTAATGTCCGATGTAATTTGTGCTCAGGCAGCTGTTGTTAATGTCTGTATGGTCACTGCAACTCACTATTGTTTCTCTTACATATTGAATGAGGCCGAAACCCTGAAACGAGCTGTAAACATCGACTTTTGTAGAATTAGTGCGATCAGATAAGAAGACTGCCAACGCTTCTTTCTTTCGCGTCATTAAGCAAAAAACTAACGTTTTAAACATCCTCTGAGCCTTCTGACCTCGTCTCCAAGTAGAAAACTCAAACTTTAGTGTGCAAAGACCTCGGTCTTCCCTCTGCTTCATAAGTTAATGCACAGGTCGATAAACGGGACATTAGAAACCACATTTCCCAGGCTTCTGCATGTAAACATGGTCTCTGGTTTATGAAAGACTCCTAACTTTTTTTTTTTCCCCCCCCTGCGTCCAATCAACAGCCCAGCAGAACCCAGCCCCGCCTATACCGGCCCGGCAGTACGAGGTGGCGATGAACCGGCAGCAGCGCTACTTCCGCATCCCGTTCATCCGGCCAGGCGACCAGTACAAGGACCCCCAGAACAAGAAGAAGGGCTGGTGGTACGCGCACTTCGACGGACCCTGGATCGCCAGGCAGATGGAGCTGCATCCCGACAAACACCCGATCCTGCTGGTGGCAGGTCAGTGCAACACCGACACCTGAGGGAGGCGAGCACGAGCATGGAAATAATGTGTTTACGTCACACGATACGTTCACCTGTGGTGGAAATGAGCACACAGTATATACACCAAGTTAGACAGAGTGAGTGACGGGCAGGAGGATGCGAGCAGTTAAAGAGTAGAAGAAGAAAGGACGGCGCCGCAGAGGAAAATCGATGAGTCGATTCTGCGACAGCCACAGAAAGAAATGAAATCCGAAGCAGCACTTCGCTGTTTGAGCTTAATCAATGCTCAGGACTTTGTGCGAGTGCAGCAGATTGATTATGTTCGAGTCATCATGCACCGTCAGGTGGTTCTCCGCAGAGACGGCGAGGATTTTATTTTCAGGAGTCCCGTCCTGGACGTGCGACGAGTCATCGACCGTGATGTGACGAGCTCGCCGCCGAGGATGCCAGAAATCACGTGTCGGCTCTTATCAGGGCGTCAGAGTGACGTGCTGCAGCTTTCATGCTACATCACTGCGACTCCGCCCTCTCAGTGTAATCTATGTGTAAGAAAAACGCTCCTTATCGATCCAGGGTACAATGGATACTTTTAAAACGTCAAACAAACCCTCATCAGGGCTTTTATAACGTGCGTGTTTATCTGAGGATAAACGCATTTGAAATCTTTTTCCAGTTAAATGAAAGAAGACGGCTTTGAAACTTCAGCAAAGTGTAATATTTGCATTGTATTGATTATAACAGATATCCACAGATGCTGCTGCATCCTCCCACCATTAGCCAAATTAAATGAAAGCGCCTGAGAGAGTGTTTGTGTCACAACAAGCTGTAAAGTCACAGATTGTACCAAATGACGAGTAAAACAACAGTAAAGGAGGGAAAAAAAGAAGCGTTTGTTTTGTGCACCCACCTGTCTGAGCATATGTGTGCCGATGAGTTCAAACATCACAACTCCTACCAGCATTTTTCCTCAACTTTAATTTGGCTCTGAGGACTGCAGGTTTTATGAAAGCGAGTCACGGCGGAGCGCGGCGTGTGATTTGCACGCTGCGAGGTCGTATTGTTGGGAAATAGCTGGTGTTTTGCAGCCGCCTGTGTTCAGACGGCGTCGGTGTGTGGGTGAGTAACTGCCTCATATGACACTCCGATAGCACACTGCTGCTACTTGTTATTGCCTTAACAGCTGCAGATACCCACTGAATGTAAATTGCCACCACTGAATATGTTCAGTGGAATAAATGCATTGTATGCTTCCAGGTCTACAGATTAAATTCAGACTGTTAAAGTCGGCCTTAAACACTCTGTGATTTCAGATATTAAGAGGCAGTGTTATGCTCATTTCATACTGGGACTCTTGTAGAACAGCTTTGCACGACTGACGGGTCAAAACACTCTTGAATGGTCGAATATTGGCCTTTTAGGTGCCCTTCAGTATATCTGAAGAGGGCTTATTAGCCGAAACACGTAGTGTTTTTAATGTGTCTGCCCATAGTGGTTGGTTACTAATTTTCAGTGTTGCACTGCTACATATATTTCTTGTCTTACAGAGGTGTATTTGTAATAACTGGAACATTCGGTCTGCTTAAAGAGCTCAAACTGAGTATAAATATGCTTTATTAGTGCTCGTCTCCTCGAGGGCCCCCTGCTTTAAAGACCCCCAATATATAATTGGCCAGCTTCAGGAAGCCTGCCGGCAGCGCCTGGAGCTTGTCGGCTGTACCGCTCGTACTTTGCAGCAGTCGTGATGTTTGTCTGCTGTACCTGTCGAAAATGAAGCAAAATTACTTTTATACCACAACTTTTGTTTTGCGGAACAAAAACTTTGTATTGTGTGTGTTTTCCCTTTGTTCACATTTAAACCCCATTTATGTCATCTGTAGCTAAGACGAAGCTGTTTTTAGCAGACGTTTTAGCTAACTTGGTAACATTTCAGATATGCTAGCTAGGGCTGGGCAAAATGATTATTTTCCGATGCATCGATGAATCTAGTGATGAATGTTTGGATGCATCGATGAATCTAATGATATATGTTACTGCTAAGCAGCTTAAATGAGTTTAGCATTTACGGAGGTTGGGTGTTTATCTCTGAGTGTGTGTCTACGTGGGGGGTGTCTGGATGAATTAAAGGGTAAAAACCAGCGTTAGTAACAAATGATCGGCCATTTCCACCTTACAAAGCCGGCAAAGACTGAATCACTTCCTGTTCGGTTCAAATATCCCCATACTGTAGAACTGCGTGTTCGGGGGCGTGGTTTAAGTCCACACGTTACCGCTGTTATCGATTTGTTCCAGCCCTAATGCTAGCAGCACCTTGGATGTTTTAGGTCTGTTGTTTACATGTTGCCTACTTTTTATTGTGATACTTTCTCCATACAAGTCCCATTTTAGAGATAAGCTACACCATAAACTAAAAAAGTTTAACAACATTTTTACATTCAATATTTCAGCATGCTAACATGCTAACTACATACGTTTAAGCTATTAACATGGTATAAATATACTGTATCATAATGCTGTGGTAAGTGGACAAGTTTAACGTATTATTCTTGTGTAATAACAAAATATTTCAGCGGAAGTAAAAAATTCTTAAAGGAAGTTCTTAAATAAAGGCTCATAACATGCTAACCTACATACTCTACTTTAGCATGCTATAACAATAAGCACAACATGTTAGCAATCAACATTTTAAGTTTGATATTTGAAATATGCGATCATATTTAGCCTTACATTTATTATTAAAACAAGTTTTATTACATTCTTTGAATACTTTAAAGGGTTTATCACTCTCATAGCCGTCTGTCCCATTGTTCTTGTCTTTATACTTACGGCAGCGTTACACTTCAACTAATTTATTCTTTAACTTCATCTTAAAGTTCGAGCAAACATCGAAGGGGATCTAAAATGGTAAATAATTTAATGAACATATTGAAGATGAAAACTGGCTGAAATAACTTTGCTATCCAGAGAGAAACTTTTTATACAACAGGCGTCTTCTCTTGGTTTAGTAAAATCTCCAAATGGGAGAAGTGAGCTGTTGCCGCAGGCTCGTGGGGGTTTTTCCTGCATTCTGCATTTTTTGGGGCTTCTTTGCGTTCCTCCTCATCGTGCTTCATGTCTTTTTTTGGTTTTCTGACTCGTTTCTTTTCACAGGAAAGGACGACATGGAGATGTGCGAGCTGAGCCTAGAGGAGACGGGCCTCTCGAGGAAGCGGGGCGCCGAGATCCTCCCCCGGCAGTTCGAGGAAATCTGGGAGCGCTGCGGCGGGATCCAGTACCTCCGCAGCGCCATCGAGACCCGGCAGGCGCGGCCCACCTACGCCACGGCCATGCTGCAGAGCATGTTCAAGTGACGGGG
The DNA here is from genome assembly GCA_015108175.1 of Pelvicachromis taeniatus. Classification (NCBI taxonomy): domain Eukaryota; kingdom Metazoa; phylum Chordata; class Actinopteri; order Cichliformes; family Cichlidae; genus Pelvicachromis; species Pelvicachromis taeniatus. Next base: position 7,530 of record VURO01005006.1, on the reverse strand, counting down.
GCTGGAGGCGGGGCTTCACGCTGCAAACAAAGGGACGAATGCAGCAGGGCGCGCTGCACAGATGTTGACTGCAGGGCGTTCCACGTGAACGGCGTTTTGTTTCTTTTCCTCCACTGTCCTTTTGTTTTTCCTCCGTTTGATGAGTTTTTGTTCTCGCTGGCTTTTGGTTCCTCAGTGGGGGCGGGGCGGGGCCGTTTTGCATTGAACCCTATGCAGAAATGAAAAATCATGCTAAATGATCGCATCCGGTTGTTTTCCAACATTTCTGTAACACGTGTACAAGTCTAACTATGAGGCCTTACTACTACTCTAACAGGGTTTAAATGCCGACAGGTAGGACTTTGTTCAGCGCTGCCTCCCCACAACACGTTTAATTCCTCTGTAATTATGCATTCCTGATGATCCTGATGATTACACTGAAGTCTCACAGGTGTGTCGCTTCCGTCTTAACAGCTAGCTGGTGATCCCGCTTCGACTTAAAAGCTGCTGTTTACGTCGTCTTCATGTGGTTCCTGCAGGGCGGAAAAGAAAAACTCCCACAAGGAGCTGCAAGCTCTCACCACGAGGCAGTGCTGCATGGGTGTCAGATTATTCCACTCGAATTAAATCCAATATCTGCAAATACTTTTTTTTTTAATTACCTCGTCTTTCCAGCTGAATGTAACTTGAGACCTTGTTGATTTTTCATGTAGTGATTCTTTTGTTTCTTCTCATCGTGTATGATTTAAATTAGTAAAGGGTCCAAAAACCTTTGAGACCAAACGTGGCTCCGGACGTGAAACCTTGTTTCGTTCCTCCTCGTTAGCGGGGCCCCATCCACGATTAATTTCTGTTTAAGGAGCCAAGCAGGAAATGTGAATTAATTATGCAACTGCTGACGTGACTCCACGTGTTTGTGGTGTTTTTCAGAGCAGATCAGCGCCGCAAAGTAAAAAAGACGCGAACAACCCAGCCACGCTTTAACACTTTGAATCTGATCGGTTTAGTACTTTGCCAGTGCAGCGAATCCCGAGGTAGCACAAACGGATCTGGTTTAAGACCTCCTGTCAGACTGGACATTTCCCTGCTGAGTGACGAGCACGAACTCTGTACGACGCACTGGCCTCGAACTGGAACATTCGTATAACACTGAATATTTTCTATAGGGCGGTATGTGCAGACAGCAGTGTTATTCCTACTGGAATGTAAAAGTTTATTTTTCAAAGAACAGTTTCTACTTCATCGGCTTGGGCACATGAGCTCGTCAAGCAATAAATCACACAAACTCAGCTAAGAAGGAAAAAACAGGCCTCTTTTGTCATTACTTAAAAAAAAACACAAAGACAATCTGTGGTGACGTCGCACTGCGTTATTCCCCCGAGCCTGTTTGTTCCCCAGCTTTCTGTTCCCCCATTTGATGCTCTGCACAAGAAAAATGTGGCTGAGATTGTCTGAAAGCATGAACATCTGTCTTGTTGCAAAGTAGCCGAACCCCTTTACAGACAGCGATAACAGCACAGCTGGGATGGATCTGATAGTCGATCAAGACGGCTCACTTACCACCAGCTACATTAGTCTAAAAAGAACCAAAAACTTCATTTAAACACTACTTTATAGAAACAACTGCATGCACCAGAGGGGTTTACTATATAGCACGCTCGACTTAGCTGGCTATACAAAACCTGAATTATCACGAGGCTAATTCAGGTTTTTGGCTTCGGGGTTTGAGCGCGCTCACAGAAAAGGAGACATTTAATGTCCACATCGTAAACATACCAGGCTCAAAATGTACCTGAAACATGCAACAATATTAGGTCATGACATCAAAAGCCATATATCACATATAGCATCAACAGTTGATCCAATTATACCATTTGGGTACTAATTAGGTTGGCGCGACTGCTATCAGTAGTCGAGTGTTTGGTGCTGCGTACAGTCCCGCCTACTGGAGAAAATCTGTACCAAACACAAAGACTTCACCAAGCTTGGACGTGTCTATATAACGTACCCGTGCTAATGCTGAGTGTAAAGGGGCCGCGCTCTGAGCTTTGCCGTCATTGAGACCTCGGTGTTTTAACCGCCAGAGTGATGATCGAGATATTTCCCTCCAAACCGTGCAAAGAAAGTGTTGTGAATCTGCTGCGATCTGTTTCTCGCCACACGTTGCAATCATTCCTGGGGAAGCACTGCCTTTGTCGTTTTTCTAACGCTGATCTCTAACGGATGAATAAAAGCATTCCATGTTTCACTCGCATCTCGCCTCCTCCTTTCCACCTCAGAGACGACGCTTTCAAAATGAAGACGACGGAGCTTTATTCAACAGTTTTGTATTTTCGTCTACCGATTGTGAAACTCAACACATACATAATATTTTTAAGACTTTAAATAAGAAAAGTCCACATTACAGTCTTTGTGGGAGGCTTCCCTCCTCATAGAAGCAGCAATAAAACATCAGCAAACAGTATTTACATTAATAAGACGGCAGCATTTGGGAAGTTAAGGGTTGGTTTGATCCCTGTGAGTAAGATTAACCCTGGTTATTTCTACCTACGTCTAATGGAAGATCGTTTGCCTGCGCAGAATTAATTTACAAGTATAACGCCATACAAATGAAACTAAACACAGCTTCTTTTGTTCTGTTTCAAACAATGAAAAATGTGTCCGAGCCTCTCAACAGGAAGGGGTTTACAAGGCCAGCTCCCGAGTTTTATGGTGCGGTCACGTCAAACACGAATACCATTGCATTGGAACGATTGTTGTCATCCATGCATTGTTTTACCAAAAAAACAAATCTTTTTTCCTCATTTACTCGTACTGCTTAGCAGAATGGAGATTCGTTTCTGACTTTTAGGAGAAAAGTCATAAATGATAAAATTTTTTAGTTTTATGCAAATATTTCTGACACATTTCCAAACTAGTTGCTTTCTTGTTCCTAGTGTAATAAGCACTTATATGTAAATTATATACATTTTGTATTGATCAATCAGATCCCTATTATATAAAACTGTCTTTGTCCTACATAACTAATGTTAGTTAATGTTAGCTAACGTTAGCTTACCTGCTAGCATGGACAAATTGCTGGGTCCTAGGGTTTACTTATTTTTAGACAAACATTAACACGGTTAACTGTTCACGGTTTTTTGCAAAGGCAAGTCTACGACAATTTCATTTACTCCAAGCTCTTTACTTTTAATGTAAAAGTGAATTTGAACTGTATAGCTCCAGCTGCCCTGAAACAACATCACAATCGACGGTTTAACTCACGTAAACTGGCCATGACCAGTTGCTGCTGGTGAAAATGCGTACCATAATATAAACTTATGTAAATGCATCACACAAAACGTTTTGTTTTAGCACATCCGTGGAACTGGGACGTGTTACAAAATCAGGAAAGAGAAAGTTTACAACTGGCATCCTGTTTAACTAAAAGTTAATCCAAGCTTTCTAACCGAACACTAAATAATCCTAATCCAGCAGATATATTAGTTTTATTGCTGCAACATGGTGTTTACCTATCTACCTAGCTATATTTACCTCTAAAGTCTCTAGACTGACTCAAATAAATGTACATTTCACGGGTGTGCGAGTGGCACCTTTGATGGTACGCAGTACTCGAGGTTAAACGATTCCCCTCAATGGACTTTAGTGGGGTTGGTTTTTGGGTTTTTTTGCATATTGCTCAACTAAATTGTGTACACACATTAAAGGTGTATTCTTAAAGGTGTTTGGTTAGACGCCTGAAAAAATATCTGTGGTTAACTGTGGTTTTGTTATAGAAGGGTTAGGGGTTATTTAGGTTTTGTTGTAACTGTTCAATATTCAATTTGTGACAACGCATTTGAAAGACAAATGATCTGCTTATTTAACAGGGATGAAACCAAATCAAACCCTAACCATTAATGGGTCACCTGGTTTTGTTCTACATCATAAAATACGTACAATTATTTTGTAATCACCCCACTCCTGAATTTTGAAGCATGTGGCGGTAATATTCAAACACAGGAAATCCGTAATGCTACAACAGTGGTGTAGTTCGTCAGCCGTTAGTGTTTCATTAAAGTGTAAATCATCATGGAAGTATTCCCACAGAGCTTAATTTCTGCAGTAACATCCGAGAAAACCCTACGGATACGTCTTAACGGACCCAGGCGCTAACATCGAGGTTGGCTAACGCAGGGTCTTTAATGAGCCGCAGTCTTATTAGCTCAGGACAGCACCTTAGCTAAACATAGTTTAAAGCTCTAGATTCCCAACCCTAGGATTAAGACGAGACCACAAAACATAAAAAAGAAAAAATATGGGGCATAATGAATCCAATAAGGGACGAGAGGAAGAATAAATACTGGATATTTTAACCTCATTAAGCATCCAAAAGTCCTTCGACTCAAACAACTTGATAGAAAAGAAACTTTTGTATCACTACTGCATTTTCACTCCATATACATATAAGGTTCAGGTGTACAACAGGAAGTTAAAGAACAGCTCTATTATTTATCTAGAAAATATATGAACATCGTACAGTTATGCTGGTATGAAACTAATTGGTG
>VURO01005005.1:10748-27036 GCA_015108175.1 Pelvicachromis taeniatus | reverse complement strand
GGACAACCTGTGCAACTTCTGTAGGGTTAAGGAATCGCCTCATACTGCCAGTAGGGATAATTACTCAAGCCAAAACTAGCACGAGTGGAAAACCAGCCAAAAAAGATCAAGAGGGGGAAACTTGCAATGACCTCTACATGTAACACCAGTCCTGTTTTGAGGGTTTTCTAATTGTTGCCACTTTAGTGCACCTCTCGTCAAGTCCATGAACACCAATACAGCTGAAAGTGATTGACAATGACCTCAGCTGCTTAACCAACCAGGAAATTATCAGACAGGTTTAATTGATTTCATGCCAGGCCCAATACAGTAAGTGTTCCTTTAATTTTTGTGAGCAGTGTATAATCTCTCCAGCGTGTCCTGGGTCTGCCCCGGGGCCTCCTCCCAGTGGGACATGCCCAGAACACCTCACCTGGGAGACGCCCAGGAGGCATCCTTGTCAGATGCCCAAACCACCTCAACTGGCTCCTTTCGATGTGGAGGAGTAGCGGCTCTACTCTGAGCCCCTCCCGGGTGGCCGAACTTTTCACCCTATCTCTAAGGGAGAGTCCAGCCATCCTTCGGAGGAAGCCCATTTTCGCCGCTTGTATCCTCGTTCTTTCAGTCACTACCCACAGCTCGTGACCATAGGTGAGGGCAGGGACGAGTTCTTGCTTCAAGTGGAAGAGTTTAAGTATCTTGGGGTCTTGTTCACGAGTGACGGCTTCTTAAAGTTAACGATGTAATTTAAAAGATTGGGCTTGATGCTCATTTTATTTTCAGTTAATTCAAAATAAATATTTAACCTCCTAAGACCTGAACTCGTTCATGGCATGCATTTTTATTTTCTCTTTGCTATTTGGGCTGATTAGGACCTGATGAATGTAAAAACAAAGAATTACAAGATTTATTTTTTTTTACCTGATTTTTATTTCTGAGAGAAATGAGATCCACATATGACCACATTCTTTTTAAATTTTGATTGAGTAGTGGCAGCATAATGTCCTCGTAAGATGATATCAGGCCCTTGTAAAGCAAAATGTTGTATTTTGGTTTAAACAACACAAAATGTGACCTCCACATATGTGGACGCAGGTCCTAGGAGGTTAAATAAGAAAAAGCCTAACCGTGTTTGGGACAGCCAATTCCACAGTGACCTGTTAAATTTCAGCAACACGTCACGGTTCAGAGCAGAGAATGACTACATTTTCTTTAATTCTTTGTATATTTACACTGATATCTTAGTCTGAGTCTGCAGTTTGAGTTATACGGAGCCTGCATGCTGGTTGTGGCATATACACACCATTCACATCAGAATTCTCAGTACGAACAAAAACAAACAAACAAACAAAAAACACAAGTCACGTGTCGTTACAAAATGTCAAGAAATTGTTCACCTGTAATGGATCTGGGTTTTTTTTTAAAATTCTTGCTTTTCTTTTCTTTTTGGGGGGTTAGAGTGAGGTTGAAGTCACTTAGAGAAGCAAATACATTTTCTATTGAAAACAGGAAAAACAACAGAAAAAATGTTTTACCTGGTAAATCTTTCTCTTTCATACTATTTCTGTTTCATTATCTCTGTTGATCGGTTCAGTAGATCGGTATTGATTTGTTAATTTATACATACTTACAGTTCTAATACAAAGAAGCATACATAGAATTAAACAGACTAACTTCTGTAATTACAAGGCCCAGTCCACATTATTTTGAATCCTGGTGTCGCGCTTGAGAAACTGAAAGAAGACAGGAGGAAAGCATCAGTGATTCTGTGATTGATTGCGACGCCTGGAGTTTCAGTTGCCACTATCATCAGCTCGGCGATCGATTCATTTCAGTTCCACAAAAGATGGCGGACCGAGCGCCTGGTGGCTCTCAGAAAGCTAGCGCTAAGGTAAACTTATAGTTTGTATTTGTATTAGCTCACTCGCACCTGTTGTAATGAGAACTGTGCGAATAATCTTGTGCTTGAACAGCAGCAACTGTTTACTGTAAAAGACCACAGCAGGGTGTGTGCGCAACAGTGTCTGCTAACGCTGCCGCGCTACGGCTAACTCTGGCGCCGCAGCCACACTGGCTGGTTTTAGCTAAGCTAAGCTAAGCTAACGTGTTAGCGACCATAAACGGGATTAATGGAAGCAGTCATCACAGGGATGAACTTGTTCGCAAATCACAAGCTTCACACATGCATTGTCTTCAGAATGACGTGCGGTGGTTGTATATTTCAGTGTGGAAATGGTAAATTAAGCATTAGGGAGCTGGGGCCTAACCGTCATTCGCCGTTTACCGTAATGCATTCAATCCGTGGCGCTGCACCAAAAAGACGACTTGTTAGGCCTCCTGATTATTAAGCTAATTTCTGAATCTCTCCTGGTCTCCAGCTGCAGCTTGGTCGTAAATATGTAATGAATTATACTTAAATAATTACTGGTAAATGTCTAAGTAACGGTTGCAGGCGCCTAGTTAATACAGCTGACTTTATAAGCCAGCGGGTACAGACCGCGGTGGAGTTACCTGTTAACGTGATAATTGATCGGCATATTAAATAATAATAGCAGGAGTAAACATTACTTGAACAGTAGTGGTTGTTTACCATCGAGTTATTAAATAGTCGTGTGATTATTAAAATACCTGGTGAAAGCAACCATACTTTGTTTACATGTACAGGCGCTGCTTGAGAGCAAACTGAAGTCTTTCAGTATTGGCAAGATGGCTGTGGCAAAGAGAACCCTCAGCAAAAAGGAACAAGATGAAATAAAGAAAAAAGTGAGTATGGGTTGTCTTTTTGCAGAATATTCTCTGCATTAATAATACCTGTCAGAGGTTTATAGGATTTATTTACTATGTGTGTCTTCAGGAAGATGAACGGGCAGCTGCTGAAATTTATGAGGAGTTTCTTGCTGCTTTTGAGGGAGGAGGGGAGGGAAAAGTCAAAGCTTTCGTCCGTGGTGGCATTGCAAATGCAACAAAAGGTATAAGTTTTGCATTACATATTTCTCAAATTGATTGCAAAATATGCAAAGGTTAAAGAGGAGTTCAACAAACCGTTTAACTACAGAAATTGCAATGGTGATGCGATTAGAGGGTGAAAACTAAAAGATTTTTTCTCTCCTTGCAGAGGAAGCGGCTGCTGATGAAAAGAGAGGAAAGTTATACAAGCCTAAGTCACGTTTTGAGAACCAACCAAAAAGCATCCTGCCTTTGGAAACTCCACCACAATTTTTAGCATTGGACAAACGGCATGTAAGTACTGTTACTGAGAGCGAGAAGAATGTCGTCTAACTTTTGCATTGAATAACACTTACCTGGTTTCCTCATTGTAGGGCTTAAAGAAGAGCAGTGAAAAGGAAAAGAAGAAGAGTAATTTGGAGCTCTTCAAAGAAGAACTGAAACAGTAAGTTTTTAACACAGAAAGGTGTTAAAAGATTTTAGTGGAAGAGATTAGATATTCTGAAAACTTGTGGTGTGGTTATTAAAGTTGTAATATATTAAACACAGATTATATACAGCTGTGATATATATATATATATATATATATACTGTGTCTTGTAGAATACAAGAGGAGAGAGATGAAAGACACAAGATGAAAGGACGTGTTAGTCGCTTCGAACCGCTCTCCGGGACAGATGGAAGACGCTCCTGTAAGTGTTTTTAAGTCACATGACTGCATTACGTGCACTAACTTGGCCTGACAGGGCCCTTTCCTGCCTTATGCCTCCATCTGTCCCTTTGTCCACATCTACCCTGAAACAAAATTTATACTGCTTTTCTGCTTCTTTTAGCGGATGGTTCTTCACGAAGAAACCGTCCGTCCAGTGGTAATTTCGACTTAATATAGTGACCGTGAATACCTTCATCTTGCTAAGAAAATAAAGTTGGTCCTGTCAGACAGCAGCAGGAAATTCTTTTCTCTTCTCTGTGTCTGCAGTTTTGGATGACTGTGCACCAGGTTCCCATGATGTTGGAGATCCATCCACTACTAACTTGTACCTTGGAAACATCAATCCACAGGTTTGTATCTAAGCATGCATGAAGCGGAAGTAAAGTAAAGCATGCCATACAAGGAGGGGCTTGAGCATGTTGCTATTTTTTAGAATTTTTCCTACATATGCCCTTAATTCCAAGTGGGAAATATTTATTCAATGTCCAAGTTTCTCAATTTGTATTACTCTTATTACTTCATAGATGAATGAAGAGATGCTGTGCCAAGAGTTTGGCCGGTATGGCCCACTGGCAAGTGTGAAAATCATGTGGCCGAGGACAGATGAGGAAAGGGCTCGGGAGAGGAACTGTGGCTTTGTGGCTTTCATGAACAGGAGGGATGCAGAGCGAGCACTCAAAAACTTAAATGGTACAAATCTCAAATTCTTTTATCAAGTTGTTATATTCCATCCTTTTAACTTGTTTTCAGTCCACATGTGCGTGTATAATTAAATGCACACTTACTCCCATAACAGGAAAGATGATAATGAACTTTGAGATGAAATTAGGATGGGGAAAAGGTGTGCCCATTCCACCCCATCCCATCTATATCCCTCCTTCCATGATGGAGCATACACTCCCCCCGCCTCCCTCTGGCCTCCCATTCAACGCTCAGCCCCGAGAGAGGCTAAAGAACCCCAATGCTCCTCTGCTTCCTCCACCTAAAAACAAGGAGGAGTTCGACAAGGTAACTCAATACGTCAGCCTAGGGTTTTCTCATGGGATATGGCAATGCTTTTTTTAATTGTGGTGGTAAGATGTTAGCCATAATAAGCAGTCAGTACAGGATTTAGATTTTAAATTAGTTGTTGTGTATAAGACAGTGTGATTATCAAATGTCAATGTGTGGAAATGCTCAGTGTTACAAAGAGGTGTTACTATGGTAAAGTATCAGGGTTGTTTGGCCTCTAGTAAAACTGACAGCAGGAAAGGAAAGCTATTGTCTTTTTGCACTTTTTAAATGCATTTTTTATATTTTTCACCTGTTGCCTTTGTAACAATACTCACATTCTATGTTTATTATCTGATGTGACTTCATATACAGACTCTGTCGCAAGCCATAGTCAAAGTGGTTATCCCAACAGAAAGGTACATGTTTTTCTTTTTTTTTTTCTTTTTTAAATTGGTGTACAAACTTAGAACCAAAAAAAACATCCCATAATGAAACTAAAAAGTTTGATCATTTGATCACTGCATGCTACAGGGGGCTGGTCAGTGTGGATGAGCAATGGTTGAGGCAGCTGCACGCCGTCTTCATACTAGTAGCTAGAATAATACTGACTGAAGTTTGTTTCACATCCCTCCATCACTCATATTTTCTTTACATGTGTAGCCAAACGTCATTATAGAGCTTAATAACTATGCTGTTTAGAGACAAAGATCATTACTTCACAGTCCCACTCCATACATAGACATTAAATCGTGTTTCTCAACTTTAGTGATGTTGTACTCTGCTTACATACATGATCTGCAGATTGTAGATTCGTAGTTGTGAAAATCTGTTCTCTGACCATTGCTCACTCAGACCGTCTCCCCCTTTGGCCTCTGTCACTATGAGGAGCTCAGTAAATTTGGCTCCTGCTGACAAATCCAAACCTGCCATCATTAGTCTATATACGACCTTTGACATTGGCCTTGGTGAGCAGCACAAGTTGAACTGTCTGCAGCAGCGAGGGACCTGAAAAGCATCATGGGATGGATTGGGAAAGTATACAGAATTTTACCCCGTCATTGGTACGATCGGCTCCAATACAAGTAAATGTGATTTGTGTTGTCAAATGAAAGACATCCTTTGTCTTGTTGGCCACTTTAGGCTAATTGTATGCAGCCTGCACAATTTATTTCCTCTAAAAATTGTCACAGAAGAACAATTTTAACGATTCCATTTGCACAGTTTTAAGTCAGTACCAACTCCACCAGTAGAGAGAACCTGTTTTAGGCCAAAAATCATGTACTGCTTTTTCACTTTATATTAGTAGGAAAGAGTGGGAATTGAAAGGCACTGTACTGACAAATATTTCTGTTAGTACGGTGTCTTGTCAATGTCTCGCTCGTGTTGTTCCCAATTTCACTCATTATGAAATTTGAACTTAGATATTTTATATGAAGGTTCCAAGCAGTGCTATGTAATTAAAAGCTGTTGCACTGTAGCCTCAAAGAACACAGGCATGAACTTTGTAGATGTAATTTAAAAAAAAAAAAGAAGCTTTTTTTTTTTTTTTTTTTTTTTTTTTTTAATTGACATGAATGTCGTACTGTCACAAAATGTTTTTATATACATTTTTTTTTTTTGCGTGTATTCATTGATGTTATATGTAGGCCCAGAGGTGTAGCCACAGTGATGGTTAATTTATTCCTGGTCATGTGACACACTCTGACAGTCACCTGTTGTCTCATTTTCCCTGTCATTTAAACCGTTGCCATAGTAAATAATAAACGGGTATTATGGTAAGATTTTAAATTGATTTAGACATCATCATGTGCCAACTATATAATAAAAGTAGTAGTAGTTCACTATTCAGGTCTAGCTTAATACAGCTGCAGTTATGGCTTGCAGCCTTTTTTATTCTGGGACATAAATTGTCTTTGCCTAGTCAGCTGTTGTGTGTGTCAGACCACCAAGAATAAATTAATCTTTAATTGGGAGGCTTTAGTAATGTTCAAGAGTCCGTCCAGTCTGAATCCGTTTGCTTTAACTGTGTTTTTCTTGTAGGAATTTGCTCTCTCTCATCCATCGAATGATCGAGTTTGTGGTGCGTGAAGGACCAATGTTTGAAGCCATGATCATGAATAGAGAAATCAACAATCCCATGTACAGGTGAGCTTAGCTGCACATTAGAAATGTAGTGTTATTCTGTTGGGTAAAATGCTTTATGTGCTGAGTTATAAAAGTTGCGTATGTCTTTTTATCACAGGTTTTTATTTGAGAACCAGAGCCCGGCACATGTATACTACCGATGGAAGCTCTACTCCATACTGCAGGTTAGTTTTCCATCTTGAAGAAAGCTGGTGAAATTTCCGGGGCATCCAGTTTCTTCTTTTCATCAGTGTGTTCACTGTAATTTATTACTTCCTCAGGGTGAATCACCAGCCAAATGGCGAACAGATGACTTTAGGATGTTTAAAAACGGCTCTTTGTGGCGCCCGCCTCCTCTTAATCCATACCTCCATGGTCCTTATGATGACGGTGAGGAGGAGGAAGACGAAGAGGAGGCCAATAAGAAAGGCTGTTTAAAAGAGGAGTAAGAATATTTGTTTATATTCTGTTAAATCTATGCTTTATTTGCTGAGGTCTTTATTTCAAGGAACACTGGAGGCATGCTTTTATTTCTAATTGGCCTTGTTGATGTTCTCACCTACTTGAGTGTTGTTACAACTGTTAATACTTTGCTAAGTAGTGACTCAGCATTTAGAAATCAGCAGGATAGTTGAATTTCCCTGCATATTTATTAATTTTAACTTAAATTAAAATTTTAACTTAACTTAAATTTTAACTAACAGTCAACTACTGTGACTTCCATGAAAAGTACAGTAGTGCAGACGTTTAACAGTTGGGTTAAATGCACTACGTCCTCACTGTCCTTAATCTCTATAGGGAGCGTGACAAACTAGAGGAGATGCTGCGTGGTTTGACTCCCAGGAGGGCAGATATTGCAGAGGCCATGCTGTTCTGTCTCAGCCATGCTGAAGCTGCTGAAGAAATTGTGGAGTGTATCACAGAGTCCCTCTCCATCCTAAAGACCCCTTTACCCAAGAAGGCAAGGCACTGAGCAAAAGAAGAGAAAGACTTTGATAGCAGCCTTTTTATAGAATTACCTGAAAAACTGTTTGCTCTTTGATGTTTCAGATTGCACGGTTGTATCTAGTTTCTGATGTGCTGTATAATTCTTCTGCCAAAGTAGCCAATGCCTCTTACTACAGAAAATAGTAAGTTATGTTGTTTCTGTACATATTACCATCAATTTCACTTAGTCACTTCTTTTTTTAATTCATACAGAAAATTAATGACTCTTTCCTTGTTCTTAATAGTTTTGAAACAAAACTCTGCCAGATTTTTGCCGACCTAAATTCAACTTACAAAACAATACAAGGTCACCTTCAGTGTGAGAACTTCAAGGTACCAAGTCTTGTTAAGTAAACTTCACAGCCTTGATAATTCATATAGTTAAACATCCAGATTACTCACCTCTTTTTGTCCTGATTTTATTTTATTTTTTTGTACTAGCAACGGGTAATGTCATGTTTCCGGGCATGGGAGGACTGGGCTGTGTACCCTGACCCCTTTCTTATCAAGCTGCAGAACATCTTCCTTGGTCTAGTAAACCTCGCTGTGGAGAAGGAGCCTGTAAACCTTGTTGTGGAGGTAAGTGAGGCTGTGTTATTTAATCTTTGCAGTACCATTAAAGATCGTGTGCTAATCTTGCTTTGAACATTTACAGTGCTGCTACTAAATTTCCATGTTTTTTTTTCCCTCTACATTTGTATCAGCCTGAGCCAGCAGACGACATTGATGGGGCTCCTATTGGGGATTATGTAGATGGTGCTCTGCTGGAGGATGTGGATGGAGTGCCCATTGACGCAGTTCCCATTGATGGGGCACCAATTGATGGAGCCCCTCTGGATGACCTAGATGGAATTCCTATCAAGTCCATGGAAGAAGACCTAGATGGAATACCTTGTGAGTAGTGCATACAATAACAAAGGATGTTTCCAACAGCTGTTTTACTGGATCCATCCATTTCTCAGTGACTCAGTTTTTTTTTTTTTCCTGGTTACTACAGTGGATCAGTCCAAGGATGCAACCTTCAAGGTAGCACCATCGAAATGGGAAGCAGTGGATGAGGCAGAGTTAGCATCTCAAGGTGAGGCCTTTTAAAGTGTCAAAGTTACCGTAAATCTTCTAGTAGTGGCCTGTCTCTTATTGACGCCCGTTTCTAATAAACGCCGGGTTTGAAAACATGTCACGACAAATAGACGCTTGTCTCCAATAGTAGCCGGTCTCCTTTAAGCGCCGGTCTGTAGTAAACACCGATCTCCAATGACCACCCGACTTTTCCGTACACTACTGCTCTTTTCGTACCATTTGGGCGACCGCCCTCCTGCAGTAAATCATACGGCAAATGTATGCGTATATGTCCTAATCTATACATAATACGGTGTGCAGAAGTTTGGAGCTCATTGCGTTTCCTTACGTTCCGCAGGGGACTTTGTCGAGCTGATGAGCGCTTTCGTGCAAAGTTCGGACTGGTAGCAGGCCAGTATACTGCGTTAATAATACTGTACTGCTGTACTGATAATTTTGTTAAATCCTGAAATGTTCATCCGCTGTTGCTGCCTACATTTTGTGGCCGTAAATATGGTACCATACCGTATTTTACTGCCAAATGAACTCCGTTTATCCATCATCATTGTGTCTGAGAACGGAATAAGAGCCAGTCTCCAACAACCGCCGGTCTCTTTTAAACGCCGGGCCATCCAAATAATTTTCCAAATAAACGCCGGGGCTACTATTTTGTAAGATCTACGGTAGTTGTTACCTACATTATGTTATCATAGCTGGCGTGAGGGTGTTGCATTTACTTGGCTCATATAATTGCTTTTGTTTGCTCCTCAGCTGTGACAACCTCCAAGTGGGAGATATTTGAGCAGCCAGAAGAAACAAAAAAGTAAGTTTGGGTTGGTTTTTTTTTTTTTTGTGTTCGTCTTTTGAGTTTGATGTCTTGTGAAAATGCCATGGCACACTTTTTTTTTCTTTTTAAATAAATTGCGTGCACCTCTGAAGGGATGAGGCGGAGAGTGATGACGACAGGAGCCCTCGCTCAGAAGATAATCAGAGCTATTCCAACCCCATCAGAGATGACTCTGACTTTAAGTCAAAGATGTCTGAAATGAACGAGGAGAAGCGCTCTAAGCTCAGAGAGATAGAGGTACTTTACAAATACCACAGACTGCACATGGCCGTCTGTGCACATGGCACATGACGATATGCTGATTGTTTGGATTGTTGTGCTTCATTTATTGATTGTATTTCTCCTCGCAGGTTAAAGTCATGAAGTTCCAGGATGAGCTGGAGTCTGGGAAAAGACCTAAGAAGCCTGGTCAGAGTATTCAGGAGCAGGTGGAACATTACAGGGACAAACTACTACAAAAGGTGTGTATTGGAGTTTCAATGAAAAATGCACACTTTTGATAATTTATTTGTGGTTTATAATTATTACATGTCATGAAAAATAAAAATCAAAACTTACCAAGTTTTTTTTTTTGGTCCTTTTCTTTTAGGAAAAGGAAAAAGAAAAACTGGAGCGGGAGAAAGAGAAGGAAAAGAAAGAGAAGGAGAAAGCTGAGGCACGGTTGAAAGAGTTAAAGAAGGAAAAAGAGAAGGAGGACACGCCAACCAGAAAGGAGAAGTAAGACAGCTGTTTAGTTGCTGCGTGCTTTTAGTGGTTCAAAGTGTGGATCTAGTGTGTGTTTGTTTTTTTTAGTGCACTTCCTGAAACATCGGATTTATTTAATTTCCTGTGTGACAGATATTTGTCCCCTCCGGTTGATAGGAAGCGGCGCCACAGCGGGTCACCGAGCCCAACACGAAGCAGCAGCAGACGAGGCCGGTCATCCTCACCTCGTTCAGAGCGGTCAGAAAGATCGGAGCGCTCCGACCGATCATACTCTAAAGACACATCCTCGCGTTCTTCTCATAAAGACTCTCCTCGATCCAGCAACAAAAAGTCATCCAAGAGGTAAGATGTTGTTAAATGTTTCTAATATTAACATTTTATCACCGCTTTAAGCAGTCACTAAGAGTAGAAAAGTGCTACATGTGTAGGGCTGCACCTGAATATTCAACAAGTTGGATAATAGCTTTTCTGGGTATTCACATTTTTTGTTTTGCTTTCCCCCCCCCTCCCCCCCTTTCTTATTTAGATCCCCGTCATCACCTCGCACACCCAAACGATCGAGGAGGTCGCGCTCCAGGACACCCAAGAAATCAGCTAAGAAGTCCCGCTCCAAATCAAGATCTCCACACCGATCTCACAAAAAGTCAAAGAAGAGCAAACACTGACATCTTTTTTTCTTTTTTTTTTTTTCCCTTTCCCCAACTCCTCCCTCATATTCTCTGCGCCATGTTGTATAAAAATTGACTGATTTGGCAGCTGAAGATTTCTGCCCTGATGTTAAAGTGAGGACAATGAAGTGTGGAGGGTTTTGCATGGGTTTCCATCTGGTGTACCGAATAGATGGCGCCACTGCTGTTTTATATTGTAAAAAATAAATAATGTGCTTGTGTTTCCTGATTCCCCATCACCTTCAAATGGAATTCATCCATGTGGTAGACCACACCCGTAAAGAGTGTGACGACAATAGTCTTATTCATGCTGTCATTTTCTGTTTTTGTAGTTCACATTAAAAATAATTCCTAATAAAGAAGTGATTTTTTTTTTTTTTAAACAAAGAGCTGACGCAGACACACTTAAATCGTGTTTTATTTGATTTTAATTTCATGTGAAACATGTAAGGATACGTCTTTACAGGCACTCTGTTTAGTAAGGTTTTTCATTTCATTTTGAAATTCAGTGTTTTTGCAAATATTGAGAAAAAAAAAAAAATCAAGCAATCTCACTTTACGACCAAAAATGCTCATCGGGGCAGGAATAGCTTACTGCAGCATAATGAACCTGTGGCCATATTTATTTCAGAGCTTAGCCTGTGCCTTCTTTAGTTGATCTCTGAGTTCCAAGTAGGCTATAGAGGAGAGGTGCACCTCATCTGGTCCATCAGCGATGCGCAAGGTCCGCGCATACGAGTACCTGAAGACAAACGTAATATTGGCATCATGGAAAACATCAAATACCCAGTTTTGTGTTGGAAGGGGTCCAAACTTACATCTGTGCTAGCGGGACGTCTCCAGACACACCTGCACCACCATATACCTGTATGGTTATGTCCACCACCTTACAGGCCATTCTTCCTGCTGCAACCTTGATCATTGCAATCTAGGAGGAAGTGATAAAGATAAACGGTAGCGTTCAAAAGACCATAGCCCTTTCTCATTTCCATCCTACAGTGGATTTTAAGCTGGGATTACATATGCTGTATTGCCAAAAGTATTCACTCGTCTATCCAAATCATTGAATTTAGGTGTTCGAATCACTTCCATGACCATAGGAGTATAAAATCATGCACCTAGTCATGCAGACTGCTTCTACACACATTTGTGAAAGAACGGGTTGTTCTCAGGCGCTGTAATAGGATGCCACCTGCACAACAAGTCCATTCATGAAATTTCCTTGCAACTAAATACTCCACAGTCAACTGTTAGCGGTACTATAATAAATTGGAAGCCACCAGGAATGACAACAACTCAGCTACAAAGTGATAGGCCATGTAAAAACACATAGCAAGGTCAGCAGATGCCGAGGTGTATAGTGTGCAGAGGTCCCCAACTTTCTGTAAAGTTCATCATTACAGACCTCCAAACTTCATGTGGCCTTCAAATTAGCTCAGGAACAGTGCGTAGAGAGCTGGATCCCGGCCTTACGGCACCAAGCACAATGCAAAGTGTCGGATGCAGTGGTGTAAAGCACGCTGCCAGTAGACTAGAGCAGTGGCGAGGTTGGTCTTTGGAGTTATTGAGTGATGACTGGAGTGATCGGTGGAGTGTCTGGAATCTGATGGAGGAGTCTGGGTTTGGCAGTTTCCAGGAAGACAGCACTTGTCTGACTTTATTGTGTCAAGGGTAAAGTTTGGAGGAGGGGGGGATTAGGGCGTCTTAGTTCCAGTAAAAGGAACTTCAATGCTTTAGCATACCGAGACATTTTGGACAATTTCCAGCTCCCAACTTTGTGAGTTTGGGGAAGGCCCCTTCCTGTTCATGACTGCGCACCAGTGCACAAAGCAAGGTCATGAAGACATGGATCAGTGAGTTTGGTGCGGAAGAACTTTACTGGAATTCACAAATGCACTTCTGGAAAAGTGGTCAAAAAGTCCCATAAACACCTCTGTTATGGGATGTCAATCAAGTTCACGTGTGTATAAAAGCAAGCGATTGAATACTTTTATTTATGTTATGATAAAACTGACTTTCAAAAAAATATGTGAGGGTCAAAAGTTTTAGTTAGTTTTACCTGCTTGCGAGCTGCCCGACTGCCTAGTGTATCCAGAGCGTGAGCAGCACTGAGAGTCAGTAGGCGAGTCTGCTCTATCATGAGACGGCATTCTGCTATCCAATGAGCAATAACTTCCTGGACAACAGACAAGACAGAAATCCATCAAGCTGCATCTAAAAAGCTGTCCACTAGGTGTCAACAGCAGGGCATTTCTCAGCACATACTGCCACAGCCCCGGCATTTTAATCTGGCATATCTCTTGACTTCTTTCTTTGCAGTGCCGTACATTTCATTCATACATCTTCTACTTAGGCACAATAAACACTTCCAATGCTGGCAAATACAGAAATGAATTTAACACTTCACTGGCTATAAATGGCACAAAAAATTGCAATTATAAACCTAATTTCCTGATAGTTTTCTTCTCCTGTATGCTGCCACCGCAAAACTGGCAGAAAGCCATCAAAGCTCTGAGAACCTCTCCTTTAGATACAGCTTCACTCACATGCTGGTACAGTTTTTTTCCAAAGGTGTGTCTGGTGGCAGCCCGTTGGCAGAGCAGCTCCAATGCCAACTCTGCTAGTCCCACAGCTCTCATACAGTGGTGCAGCCTGCCTGGCCCCAGGCGACCCTGGGCGATCTCAAATCCCCTGCCCTCTCCTGGAAACCGCATCAGTGTAACAGACAGAAAGAGCGAGAGAACAGAGGAGGCTGTAATTATCTCAATCACAAAATGTCAGATGGCACTGCTTTATTGTTCAAACAGATTATATTTCTTGGGAATATACACAAAACAATACAGGCTTTTACCTAGAATAATGTTGGAGGCGGGTACGCGCACATTTTCAAAATGCACTTCAAAGTGGCCACCATGGATAGCATCTGAGAACAGATACAAGGATTAAATCGTGTCAGGAAAGCTCAGATGTCATATCTATACGCCCATACTGTGGGAAAAATAAACAAGGACAGATGACTATCATTAACCTACCATCCTGTCCGAACACGGTGAGCGGTCTGACGAGCTTTACACCTGCCGTGTCCATAGGTACGAGGATCATACTGTGCTGGCTGTGCCTAAGAAACAAGTTTACAGCCGAAGCATGTGATGGAATTATACTTTGAGCACAGTTACTATTTTCACAGGTTTTTCACGCAGCTATAAATATGATACTGATGGGAATCTGCTGTCCATTCATTTGCAAGCAAGGGTGTGCGCCCTTTACTGCTGACAAACCAAAGAGAACAGTTATTATATCTTGGGTGTGGCTGTTGGGAATTTCTTTTAATTAATATCCCAAATTATGCCAATTAAACGTCAAGCAAAATTTAACACGCACAAGTATCAACATTAGACAGACTTTGGTTTTTCTTTGCGCTATACAAACATCAGGGCAGAAAGCTAGGTTGGTGTTAAGGGGCATGCTGGGAAGTGGGCTGTGTCACTAAGCAAAGTCCATTTCAGTTACACTGGCAGCAGAAACAGAGGAAGTTTAGTGGGACAAATAGCTTCTTTAAAAAAAAAAAAAAGAAGAAAAAAAAGCTCAAAAGGTCCACACTCACAAAGCAAACTCGCATAAAACCAAAACTACAAATGAACAATACCAATAAAAATCCTGTTATTGTGATGAAAAACATGCCCTCAGAAAACTCTGGAAAAAGGTAGAAACAAATCTTTGAATGCTTGTTCCTATAAAGAAATGAGGACATGTTTTTCACATAACGGTTCTGCTGACCTGATTTTTACATCCCGAGAGCCGCTCCTGCACATGACAATGGCCACTTTGCACTGGGGATTGCCGGCACCTGGTGGGACAAGGCATTTACATGGGTCATTAACATTCAGGTTACGTTGCTGTCTGCTGGTATAAAACAACAGGGCTGGTACCTTTTCAGAGACTGTCTGCGTCCTTAACCATTCCATGACCCCTACTGAGGCCGGAAACTGCGAGTTTTGCTGTCACGGATGTGGCAAACATGTGGCTGCTTAATAATGTTAATGACGACTACAGGTTTCCTGAGTAAGACTCCCCCCCCCCTCTCTCCTCAAATACAGTAACTTTATTAGTTCAATGAGCAGATTATACTAGTTGGAGATTTAAACAAAAAAAAACAAACAATCTAGATCTATCTAGATCTATCTCGATCGATAGATCGATCGATAGATTTTTTTAAGTAAAGAACATCTAGAGGGCAACACATAATCACAGAGATCCTCTAAACAAGCTATTACAGAATTGGTCAAAGTGGTAATTAAGTAGTAATGTGAAATGTGCTCTATGTCAATGAGCAATTGCTTTGGAATTTCCCTGGTTGAGAGTCCACTTTGAGACAAACCCTAAGGCACAAACAGGGTGACCAACCGATGGTGTCGCCTTCCTGTTTAGGTTTTGGTTCAGCTGGCAGAACCGTCCCCTCCGGACAGGACATATGGACACCAGACAGCAGCAGACATCTTTAGTCTAATAGCTCTCACAACACCAAAACCACGCGTGAGAGCATGCAACTGCTTAAACTCGATTTGACAGGAGTTGAGGCTTTGCGCTTACTCTCTTGCTACAGAAATGCAAACAAACAGTAACTGATTATTCTCTGTAGCAAAGAACACCACGTTTACTGCAGACACCACCCATAAACCACATTTAGGAAAGCCCGTTTGGCCCAGAGGCAGGTGAGGTTTTCCTGTGAACCCTTACATAAGGGTCCACGATCCAAAGCATGCCCATGCATGTGTTATCATCCCTGGTATGAATTTAAACCTTCCTTCCCAACCCAGTAATTTGACTTCCCGACAGGATGATAAGCAGTTGATTTTTCCGCAAGAAAATGCAATTTTAACATAGCTAAAGGCTCTTTTTCCCGACTGTTCCTTTTCTTTGTTAAAAAAACAAAAAAACGTCTGACTGAATTTTTATGGATACATTTCATGATTTTTTTCTGGCCCAAATCTGATCGTATTGTATATTTTTGTTTAATATATTTATATACAAGAAGTGAAAGAGTGTGGAAGTCAAAATAGTTCAGCATTCCTGAGGAAGCAGAAACAAGGAAATAGTAAAAAAAAAAAAAACCCCCACAAAAAAAAAAAAAAAAAAAAAAAAAAAAAAAAGATATACCGTAATTTCCGGACTATAAGCCGCTACCTTTTGCACGAGCTTTGAACCCTGCGGCTTATTGTCCGGTGCGGCTTTTCTAAGGCTTTTTCATGATTTTTGTGACATCGTAAG
>VURO01005003.1:108092-121273 GCA_015108175.1 Pelvicachromis taeniatus | reverse complement strand
CCCCCAGAGTGAAAGAGCCCCAGGAAGACCACCCCAGGGGCAACTGCGCAACCCTCCTGGAAGGAGCTGAGGAGAGCCCCAGATGAGGGGTCTGCCAGCAGCCACGGAACAGAAGCCAGAGGGGGCCGTGATGACGTGCCCGGGCCCAGGCCAGGTGGCCAGAGGCATGAGGGCTCCCCCACCCCCGGGACGGGGACCGACCAAGCCGCGGGCGCCAAGCCCCAATGAGCAGCCACCGGGAGTGAGCAGGTACATACCCGGGCACCCAGCCCCGGGCTACAGGAACCACCGATGCACCGACGTCTGAGGGCATCAGCCACAGGCAGGAAGTGTGGTGAGGGGAGAAAGGCCTCCATACATTGGAGGCCCTGAGATGTTCCCGGCGAGGCGGAGTCCGAGGCTCAACCTTGAGAGTATTTCATGACTTTATCATACAGTATATACGGTTAATTTTGGACTGGTAATCATTACATGAATTGCATTTTGTGCAACAAGAGCATACAAACAAAACTCCAGTCATGAGTGAATTAAGTGTGTCTACTGTTTGCGCAGGTTGGACAGGATAAAACCGTAGTCCTAACTTAATGCGCCCGTACCCTTTATTCATCTTTAATTTCACTCCACAGGTTTGATGCTAACAGAAATTATGACTATGCAGTTTCTGATGCTACGATTAAAAAATCTTTCTAATTTTGTATTCTGAAATGTATACGATCTGAGATCATGCTTAAACTGATTATACGTCTGACTGGGGAAAAAAATTCCTGGCAGCAAAAGCAAATGTAAATGTGTGATATTTTCTTTATCAATGAGTGTTCACTTGATATGAAACAGAACATTGCCAAGGGACACTGAAGGAATTTCTGTGTTAAGTCATGAATATTTCATTTTGGTTGGCCATTTAGATTGAATATCTAATTAAATCTCTCTGTCCCTAGGGGAATATACACAATGATTCTGCAATTAATTTGATACTTAAAGGCAATGTGCTGATAATCTAAGAATGCACCCACTAAAACAGTTTGTGATGCACACCCTCATTCGGATATATTTACATTACAGTGGAGAGTTTATGTTTGAAAGAAAGCACTACAGCTATAGTCGACACCTTGATAAAACATTCATGTGACAGCTGAGATGAATAAAACATACAGAAATGATCCATGGGTCAAGCAAAGGGTAAATGTGGGTGTAGCTGTGTGTCATAAGATGTAAATATTGTTAAAGCAGATACTTCTCGCTGCATCCCTCAGACAGACAGAGCCACTGCTCACAAGAAGAACAGCAGCCCTAGTTCTTTGTAGGAGAAACCAACCTGCACTGTCATTCTTTGCGATAAGAGTCATTCATTGTGCATCCATTCAGCTTTGACTATGGCAGGCTTCAGTAAATGACATGGCCATTGCCTTGCAGAGCTGGTTATGTGCAACACTAAAGAGCTAGAGGCTTAAAGGGCAGACAGAAAGGTGGTGGAAGACGATGATGAGGTCAAAACTGGAAATAAAGAAAATGGAAATGAATTTTGAATATACAGTTTGTTATACGAAAGCACCAGGCACAGCAGAGCACTCTTTAGAGAAAAGTTAATATAGGGAGACATGACTAAAGGTTTTCTTGTTGCATTTATATTGAAAGTAGTTTATAGAAGTCATAAACTGCAACAATAAAAGGAAATATAACTCCACCAGCATGCAGAATTCCCATAAAAAGTTTCAGACTTGGATTGGTAATTGGCTATACGCTGATCAGCCACAACATTAAAACCACCGTCTTTATGTATGTAGGTGATTGTTATACTGCCAAAGTAGCTTTTATCTTTCAGGGCAAAGACTCTGGATCTCCTTCATCCTTTGGGTGCTGTGGACTGGCTGGGAGACAATACCGACTTAAGAAAACACGTTTTCGTACAATTTTCAAGCTTTATTTTAAAATTCAAAAACATTTTGTATGCTTCTGTGCATACTGTGGAATAATTTGCAGCTACTACGTTTGGTTAGTTTTGTTTATTCAATGCGTCTGTAATATTGCAGTATTGGCATTTTTGATTCTCAACAACAAGCTAAAATATATGTGTGTCCTGAAACATACACACGTAGCCCAAGTCCATACTGAATAGATTTTTACTAGTTGCCCTGAATGAACGCATAAAAACCCCTGACGTGATTTTAATAATTTAAAGTTCTATTTTATTTTGTTATTGACTTTTTTTATAAGACATACAGCAGATCACGTTTTCCTGTTTACCTAGTAAAAGAGACAAAGAAGAAAAAATAAGGCAAAGATTTAGTGAGGATATGTTTCTGTTTGTGTTGATGACCAGATGTTAATCAGCTGTTGCCATCATGACTTATTGTCATGACGTTATGAGCTGTGCTATGACATCTGCTATACTGCCATTTTAAATTAGTGATTAGAGAGCAATTTGGAGGCACAGAGGGCTGATAAAAACAACAACAATACACATAACAGCACTGGAAAATATCCAATTTACACTAAAACAGCAAAAGAGGCACGGCTGAGCTGGAACTTCATGCACTCACGTCCCGAGGGTGTCCTCAGCTCTGGTTTGAGTTGACTGTGAGTATACTGTTTACCTTGCTTAACATCACATGCTGCACTCCTTATCTGACACATTCTATTACTATACTGCTTAAAAGTAATAAGAAATAATGCACGATGTTGGTCTGCAAACTCACAATCATCACTATGCTCTTAAGAGCAATAGTTTTATCGAATTACTGTCTTTAGAGCTATCCGCTGAGTCCTTGCCCTGCTATTGTACTCTGAGGACATCCACAAGTCTCTTCTAGCATTATTCCAGAGCATTCGGCCTCCTTGTTTATGAACCATGACTAACACTCAATAATCATGTGAAATGGAGAACAGAGTGATCAATGTGGCTCAAGGTTGTGAAGGGAGCAAAAGCTTCTCTCTCTTTTGCTCTCTGTTGCTTCTTTTACTCCTCCGTTCATTCTTTGTAAGTAAAGTCCACACGAGCATGGATATGAGTTCTCGTAAGGACAAACATGGCGTGATGCCCTGCTGTCTTTGGATGATTTGAAGTGTGTATAACTTTGGCAATGACCTAAATGCAATAACAAACATAACTGTGAATCACAACTTTCTCAGGTTGACAAACCATGCTTCACGGTAACGAGCACATCTGATTTGGATACCAAGGATTGCTGGAGAGGTGGCCATTTGTGGTGAGACTACAATGTCACCCATCTCTCTATTATTGTAACTGGTGCACTGAAGTCAAAGGATATCTTGCACATATCTCTGAGACAGCAGCCGATTTGGCAAAATAGCAGTATTTGATGGCCGGGATGGTCCCAATTTTCCGAAGATTCCCTCTCAGAGCTGCTGGAAGTGATTTTCTTGTGATTGTGTGTAATTTTCCCAGGAATGGTGCTGGAAAGGAAGACTGCATTTACTACAAGAGCTGTCAGAATAATGATATCTATCAGCGCCGTCAAATGCATAAAAAGATGTTTTTTTTTAAACAAGCTAGAGAAGGATTTCAGCAGCATATATTTTAACATAGAAAAATACATTCAAATATGAAAACTGGCATGTATAAATGCTAAACAGTCTATGAATTAATGGTAATTAATTCCCTGCAACAGACAGCAGATTAAAGGATGTATGCCTGCGAAGGCTGGGCATGCATGTTTAAAGACTGATACTCAAAACTGATACTTTTGGAAACACTGCTGACCAAGTTTTAGCTTTAAAACTCTGGGATTTTGTTTCAGTTTGGACAGGTAGGAACAAAAGCTTTTTCTAAACAATGACACAGACATCTGTGTTCACTTCCTGATTCAGTCAGGAAAATACAAATCAAAACTTGTGATTCACTTTCAGAAGTAAATCTTTCACCATATCTTTGGTCCAATCAGAGAAATCTTTGGTTGTTCTCTCTTGTTTTCTGTTGTTGCTGTTCTTCCTTTGTAAGATTTTCTACAATAAAATCCCACTCAGTACCTGCTGTTTACACCATGACACATATATAAACAGAGATAGTGTGATCTGAAATAATTTTCATTTAAAAAATCAGTTTTCAAATAAAAATACACTAGTGTGATGTCACCTGAGCAGGTTTATATTGTTTTTAGGCCTCTCCATTCAGGCATTATGTCTCTGTCAGCCTCTTGCTCCACTGTGAGAATGATCATATTCTCAGATAGACTGCTGGACCACAGATAAGGTATTCAATAGTAATTGCTTGCATTACCAAAATATCAAAAAGTTAGACGGTAAGGTATCGCTGACTTAAAATAGACTTTGGTGGGAAGAAATACGTGTGAATGAATTCAGCAAAAATAGCTCACTCATTGAATGGGATCATGTGGTGATCAGAGGAAATGTTATAAGCTGCTTTGAGAAAGAAGAAACTGAGAGAATTGTGTTCTGAGGAATGAAAGAAAGTGCTGTCTTTTAAAATGGGGTATCATGAGAGTAATATGTCTCCAAAGGTACACGGACTGGTAGAACTTGATGCAGCCCATGAATAAGGAATTAGGCCCAAATGTCCAGTGGGTAGCTGAGTGCCAGGGGTTTAATTGGAATTTCTAATGCTGAGAGGCCTTGGTGATTTCAAGGTTGCACTGGATGAACATACATGTGCATATCAGCAACCGAGACAAAGAATTTCCAAATATAATCCAAGTTCCAAATAAGCTAGGATGCTGTGCGAAATGAAAATCAAAAACAATGCTGTGATTTGCAAATCTTGTAAATCCATATTTTATTCCCACCAGAACATAGAAAACATATCAAAAATAAACTGAGAGAACATGACTGGATATAAAAAGAGCATCAACATTCATGCATCTGTTACAAAAGTATTGCTTCGTGCTGACGGACTTGTGCCTGCAGTCCAGAAATTTCACCAAGTGTAAGATTTTAGCACGTCATGAAATGAAAAATTTATCCAAGAAGACCCAGGACTGACAGGCTAGAAGAATACTATACCAAAGAAGCCTGGAACAGCATTCCTCCCTCAAAAGTCCAGCAGCCGGTCTCTTCAGTTCCCAGATGTTTATGGACTGTGGATGGCACACGGTGGTAAATGTGGCCCTGTCCTGACTTGTTTTTTTTTTTATATTTATTGCAGCCATAAATTCAAAATTACCTCTTTTTTTTCTTAAAATGATACATTTTCTCAATTTAAACATTCGATATGTTAATCTACTAAAGTAACTAAAATAAGAGTTTATGAGATTTGCAAATCATTGCATTTTAGTTTTTTATTTCCATTTTACACAGTGACCAAACTTTTTTGGAATTGGGGTTATACAAAGACCTAGATTTGATTTTTTTCCAAGTATTTATTAATCTCAAAGGACTGTTCTGTGCTGAGGATCTTCTGTTCTGAATCTGTCAGTGTGAAAAGCAACCAGTTTAATGAGAATAAAATCTTCCTCTAAAGTATGTGCATCGGTATTGGAATGAAGGTGTCAGGGTATGATAAAGAAGCAATTTTAAAATAAACATGCATGAACCAATCTTTTTAGTATTACACTTAGAAATATAATTTTATGGGTGTCAGCTTAGCTCAATGGGTGAGCAGGCAACCATATATCACATGGGCAGAGTGCAGTGGCCTAGGTTTGAGTCTGACCTATGGTTCTTTGCTGTATGTCTTTCCCTTCTCACTCTCTCCCCACTTTCCTATCTTTACTGCTCCACTATCCAATAAAGGCAAAAGTTAAAATTGACAGAAAGAAAGAAAATATTATCTGCTATTGCATTACATTTTCATTAAAAAGTATCAAACTAGCATCACTTGGCTATCACTTAGTGTAATATGAGTTAGTCTTAAAGTCTGCTTAAATGACGCGAGCTAGCTCAAGAGTTTAACTTCCCTTATCAGCAAGCCCAACTAAAAGGCGTTAGGGCTATAAGAACTACCTCTTGATAGATATACTTTTATATCTATAGAGGCATATGTTGTTTTAGCAGATTATCTCAATATTCAGCTGTGTGACAGAATGAGGTCCCCATTACAATTTCTGACCCATTTTTCTCCCTACCTTGTCCTCTATCTGTCTAGGCAATCTTAGTCATCTATCTGACAAAAGAAGGATCTGATCTGGAAGGTTGCTTTTGGAAACCAGATTTCTACAGTTCATATAATTTTCAGCTGTGTTATTATTAATCATAATGGTACAAGAGTTCAACTATATATTATAAACACCGGAAGTGGGAAAAAATGTATACACAGTTGAAAATGGTTGCAGCCGTGGTGAGCACCCCCTTGATGACTTTCAGGAGGTCATTGTGCCAGGGCTCAGCCCTGTAACACTCTGGCCCAGTTTAACCCCTGCTGTGCACTATCCCACAGTGCTGCCCAGGCCTGAGCCCAAGGGAGGCTTGTCTCATTCATCATTAACTGCAGCTTAAGGTGAACGAAGACAGAACGATGAAACAAGGATGAGCGGTTGCAAGAGGGGAGAAATGACAGAAGAAGGCAAAACTGAAGATTAATGTGGGGTATGGAAAGCAGATCAAGCTGAGGCAGCATAATAATGTGAAGGATAAAAACATCCTGGACTGGAAGAAAGACTGGAAACAAATAACTGAATAGGGAATAAGGATGTGAAGGTGGAGGAGGAGAAAAGTAGAAATAATATAGATAATATGATGTCTACTTTTGCAAACGAAGATGATGGTGATATTGATGACTGCATGTTTAATTCCTATTTAAACCAATATTTAAGGAGCTTAGTTGTATAGTTTTGTTCATATCAATAGGAGCTTACATTAGCAAAGATCTCACTTTCAAGGTACATGTTCTCTAAATCTATTATTAAACCCAGTGGTTCTGAGTAAAGCACCCTACCATCTTCTACCCTGTGATGAGAGCCTGCAGGTATATATTTTACTTAGCATTAAATTCCCTGAAACTAAGATGGTTGAGCATTGGTATTTCTTTTAGTTATATTCCAAATATTCAATGTGCAATGATCAAAGTCTAGACATATTTTTTTTAGATTTTATCAAAGTGAGTTGAAACCTCAAAATATCCAATGATTTAATTAAGCATGATTTTTTTATCTTATGGGAGAAAAAAATGAATACAGTGAATGTTGCCAAATCCTAAAAAATGTCTTAATGAAATATCTCTCATCTAAGTTAAATTGAACTGATATAACACTTAAAACAGTGCTTTAGTTCTTCTTGAAGGGACAAAGCTCATAGAAACTTGAGGATAAAATAAGTTTTCTGGTCCCTTAAAGTACCAAAAGGAATATTGTATGGCTGGCTAAATCACTCTCCCTTCAGAGGTGCCCCCATGACTCGGCCCCAGATAAGCAGAAGAAAATGGATGGATGAATGGCTAAATCAACAATTTAAGGAAAATTTTAAAAAATTATGTTTTTTTTACAACAAAATCTTTTGAAATGGTGGATGAATAAAAAAATTGTTATTATTGTTATTCTTAGTCTAGCAATCTGCAGTAAATTGATGGGTTCATTTGACATGGAATAGCAAGCTGTCAGCAGCCACCAGCTGTGGACTAACATGCTTGGTCATCCAGTGCTCAGCTGTAGCTGGTGTAGCTTAAACACTTCCTGCGCTTCCCTTTCTCTCTGTCTCTCGCTCTGTCTCTGTTTCAGCACATCACAACAAACTGCAACAGTTACATAAAAACAGCCTTTTGAGTAAACAGCGGTTTCTGCTCAGTTGGGGTTCCTATTATTGATTTCCAGTCAAACGGCAATCCAAAGCATATACAGTGTATAATTTTTTTTGTCATGGCAGACCATGTTATTTGTCACAGCACGGCTCAGTTCCATTAAGTGTCCCATGACGGTGACCCTGAATTCACAAAAGCAGCACATCATGTTTCATGAATGCAGCTATCATTAATACATCTGTGCTTTTTCCTGTTGTGATAAGCCAAGACATCTCCTGTAAAAAAAGATCTATTAATTCCATCTTTTCCAAAAACTTTTTTGATGTGAGGCCCAGAATACAAGTAATCTAGTAAACTCTAACTTGTAGCCCTGTTCATACAGATCAAGGAACTACTGGCCACCAAGGTCACAGCTACAGACATATTTAGGTGTGAAAACGAGTAAGTGCTACCTGTCAAGAATCTTCTAACGACTTCAAGTACCTAGACAGCTTCACTGCCTGCTTATTACAAAGATTCTCAAACTGTGGCTTTTCTCCCCTTTAATTCCTCCCTGCATCCTATGGTTTGTGTATCTGATTAGCTGAAGTGGGTAGATGGTGTTAGATTGTTCATCCAATCACCCGCCAAGTGTTTTTGAAAGTTCCTGCCCTTTTCCAAACTGTTTTTAGAGATAACTTTCCAGATGGCTCTGTGTAACAAACCATCTGGTGCGTCAGGTTAGAATACAAGGCTGTCTCAGTTGATCACATTTTGCATTTTGACTGCCTCTCTGTGGATTTCCTTGCCCACATGCAAGAGCAATACTAGCCAATAGCAAATATATGATGTCATGGTCCTGGATGGGTCTCTGCAACATTCTTTGTGTTCAACATTCTCTTGTCTGTTGTGGTTTCTACTCTGTGTTCTCTTTGTTAATGTGTCCGTGCGCCCGGTCTTGGCACTCTAAAAACCTCATCTGATCTGCAATCAGCCGGCACACCTGATTGCTGTTCAACTGTCATGCTTTGAAGATTGTGAACCCTAGCTACTGATCTACTCCTCACCAGCCACCACTCATCATGTCAGCCTATACGCATACATTGGTCAACTTAGGATTGCATATTGTCTGTCTTGTGTCTTTGGTAAACTTTCTTGACTGAGTTATAATGCTGTTCTCCTGTGTTCCAGTACACCAAGCTCTCCGGCTCAGCTCTGCACAACTTAACCAGCTCCACTCTTAGCCAAATTCAGTCTGCCGTGCTCTCTCTCAGCCAGCTCACATTGCTAATTCACCCTGCCTAGTTCACTCGCTCATGTGTCTGTTCTGTCTCTACCACAGTCAGTCTGCCACTCCCAGTCACTGTCTCCAGTCAGCCTGATCTTACTTATCATACAATCGCAAACTTGTAATAAACTCTGCACTTGGATCAAGTCGGCATTTTTCCTTTTTATTTTGTCTGTCATGCTCTGGAAAATGTTTTACACAAATTCCGTACAGCAGGCAAAGGCAGATAGATCAAAACAGTGGAGGTGATAGCATTGCACAATATGTGAGTTGTTCATGCAGGTGTTCAGTCTTCAAGAGAATGCATTCAGTTTGAACATCACCCTGTTTCAAAGAAGAGTTGCAGATGTGTGTATGTGTGTGTGTTCTTGTCTGCATCAATACAGTGAAATAACAGTGCTGCATTGTTTGAGAGAACCTTGCCTTTGATGTTTGCAGAGGAGGAGTGTGTGTCTTCTGTGGTTAAAGTCAACTGATTATTAATTAAGAGTGTTGTAGTGACTCAGACTGAGACGCTAATCACACTCTCCTCATTGACTTTGATGATTTTTTTTTCACTGCAGCCGGGGCACCGTATAGAAAATCAGTGAAGCAGACAGGTTTAAGAGGAGCTGATGAAAACCAGATCAAATGTCTCCTTTGCTCTCAGTTTCCTCTAAGCAAACACAGGGCGCGGGTGTTGTGTTTATTTATTTATTTATTTTTAGATTGAGAAGTGGATCAGGTGCATTTTGTAATTACTGTGTGACAGGGCGATAACGTGCGAGCAAATGCATAGAAACACATGCAGACAAAGATACAGGCACATAGACAAATACAAGAAATAACACGTGTGTGCTCTTACACAAATGCACACAAACGCATAATAAATGTCTCCTGCAGGTCAAGACACAGCTGTTTCATGGTCTGTAGAGCATTTCTGTTGTCAGAATAAAAATACCAAAAATAGATCACAGTTTGCGTCAGGGATTCTGAGCATTTTTCTACAAAACGTCTTAATTTTAAGAGGAGGAGACAGAGATGGATCAGTATTCAGAGCGCTTGTCATTACCATCATCAGTTTCCATTCAAGTAGTGAGCATCTCAGGCTCTCTGACACATCTTAATCATTGGAATAATGAATGGAGGATAACCCCCTTGCAAATTCAAGCCCTGTTCTGACAGAGGTGATCAATAACTACATATCGCGGCGTCTCGTTAGGCTCTTGCTAAAGGGAAGCCGTCTTCATATGGAGTCTAATGCCGGTTGTATTATTGAGCTTGCCATCGTTCACGTCAACAACCTTCATAGAGAATCCTGTTATTTGACTTTTGAAGGAGCAAAACTGAAACAAGGGAAACACACTGATTAATGTGTCTACTGGAGGAAAAATGTCAAAAGAACTACGTTTTTTGTCATTTTGGCTGTGGATTGTGTTATAGGTCAAATGTACATTCTGTGAAGAGGAACAATAGCTTCAGATTGTACTTTTAAAATTTACGCTTCATTTTGCTTTGTTTCTTGGGAAAAACATTTTGACTCTGTTGCTGCATTTTTGCTAAAGAGCTGATTCTTCTAGTAGCAGACTGCTCTTTAGGAGCATTACCTTTCGTGCCCCTCCATGGATAAAAACTGGATCAGCAAATGGCAAAAATTCAAGGATCCTTGTTTGCTTGTCTGACTTTGATGACTGTCTGACTGTCTCATTTACGGTAATCAGGGTTTAGAAGAGCTTCCTGGATGTACTGCTCTCTTCTGTCTCCTTAGGTTTTGGACCAGAAGTGCATTTTCAGCAAGAAAACAAAGACAGCTTGGCAAACTAAAACATACGCCACAGAGAAAATGAGATTACATTATAAATTAATTAATCTGCCTCGAATACAGTCTCCTCACCTCTGGACTTTCAGTTATCAAGTCACTAGGGGGCAACCTGGTGAGGAGAGCTCAAAATATATAAGGGGCTTTTAAAAATCTATTTGATTTAATGAAAGGCTTTATCTAGAGTTGTAAGATTCATTTCACTTTTCCAATTGGATGTTTAATAAGTTTATAGAAAGTTTTGAATAATACAAAGGATCTAATCAATTATAGAACAGATGTTAGCTGAGGCTGCCTGTCACTCAGAAAAACAAATGAATGAACTGAATCTCTAATAAGGTCATAGCTAATTGCTCATATGCTGATAAATAATAAAACTGGTCATTTTGCAATGAAGTAGCAGAGATGAATAGATGCAATGAAGAGATACAATATCCATCTACATATGGACTAGGAAAAAATTGTTATCTATAGTTTGGAGTGTTTTAAGTTTATTCCATTATGACTGCTCAAAAAATATAGGGACCACAAAAATAAGACATCCCAGATCAGAATTAATGAAATTCTTATTAAATACTTTGTTCTTTACAAAGTTGAATGTGCTGACAACAAAAATCACACAAAAATTGTCAATGGACTGGCGACCTGTCCAGGGTGTACCCTGCCTCTCGCCCTAAGACAGCTGGGATAGGCTCCAGCACCCCCTGCGACCCTGAAAAGGCTAAGCGGATGCGAATGGATGGATGGATGGATATCAAATTTAGCAACGCATGGAGGTCTGGATTTGGAGTCACACTCAAAATTAAAGTGGAAAAACACTAGAGGCAGTTCCAACTTTGAAGTAATGTCCTTAAAACATGTCAAAATGAAGCTCAGTAGTGTGTGTGGCCTGTGTGACCTCCCTTCAACACCTGGGCATGCTCCTAATGAGGTAGCGGATGATCTCCTGAGGGACCCACTGCCAAACTGGTTGTGCTGGAGATGTTGCAGGCAGCAGAACATTCTCCACGGCATCCACAGACTGTCACGTCTGTCACATGTGCTCAATGTGAACCTGCTTTTATCTGTGAAGAGCACAGGGCACCAGTGGCAAAGTTGCCAATCTTGGTGTTCTCTGGCAAATGCCAAACATCCTGCACAGTGTTGGGCTGTAAGCACAAGACCCAACCTGTGGACATCGGGCCCTCACGCCACCCTCATGGATTCTGTTTCTGACTGTTTCAGCAGACACATGCACATTTGTGGCCTGCTGGAGGTCATTTTGCAGGACTCTGGCAGTGCTCCTCCTGTTCCTCCTTGCACACAGGCAGAGGTAGTTGTCCTGCTGCTGGGTTGTTGCCCTCCTACGGCCTCCTCCACATCTCCTGATGTACTGGCCTGTGTCCTGGTAGCGCTTCCATGCTCTGGACACTTTGCTAACAGACAGCAAACCTTCTTGCCACAGCTCGCGTTGATGTGCCATCCTGGATGAGCTGCACTACCTGAGCCACTTGTGTGGGTTGCAGACTCTGTTTCATGCTACCACTAGAGTGAACTCACCACCAGCATTCAAAAGTGCCCAAAACACCAGCCAGAAAGTATAGGCACTAAGAAGTTGTCTGTGGTCACCACCTGCAGAACCACTCCTTTATTGGGGATGTCTTGCTAATTGCCTATAATTTCCACCTGTTGTCTATTCTGTTTGCACAACAGCATGTGAAATTGATTGTCAATCAGTGTTGCTTCCTAAGTGGACAGTTTGATTTCACAGGAGTGTGATTGACTTGGAGTTACATTGTGTTGTACAAGTGTTCCCTTTATTTTTTTTTGTGCAGGAAACAAATTTGAATGTCAAGACATAAGATAAAAAATGTTTTTAAAAAAATCCCTTCATATCAAAGGGATTTCTATTTTTAAACTTTCTTTCTGCGCTCTAAGCTCTAGATTTCACTCAGAGTTTAGAGACTCTGTGGAAGGATTAATGTGTGAGGAATCAAAGTGAAGCTGGTCTGGACTGAAGGAAGCCTCACTCTTTTAAATGTCATGATAATTGGAACGATGAGGATTGCAAAAAGATAAAAGAAGCAAAAAAAAGGAGTTGGAGTGTGCTATATGTAATTTCTGGTTTAAGGGATTTTTTTAAATTTAACAAGTGGCAATATTTGACTGTGAATAAATACAGGCTAGAAAATTAGTATAAACCACGGGGTCATTTTCAGGCTCAGCCCTCTTTCCCAATACAAATATGCACCCACATTAAACTGTAGCACTGATTGTTAAGGTTATTATCGTTAACAAAAAGTAAAATAAAAACTAAAACTAGATGTTAAAAAACAAACATTTAATTAAAAAAAAAAAAAAAAAAAATTAGAATATTAAAAAAAAAAAAAAAAAAAAAAAAAAAAAAAAAAAAAAATTATAAAAAAAAAAAATTTTATATTAAAAAAAAAAAAAAAAAAAAAAAAAAAAAAAAATTTTTTTTTATTTTGAAA
>VURO01005003.1:65473-89132 GCA_015108175.1 Pelvicachromis taeniatus | reverse complement strand
CAGCATTTGAACAGCTCGTTGTTGACGCTGATATGATGGAAGCAGTCACAACGGGTAGTGATAGGAATCTGTGTGGCTTTGAAAATAACCAGATCAGGTCCGATCACCACTAAAAAAAAAAAAAAAAAAAAAAAACGTTTCCAAAGTGGTCCGGTGAAGGACAACTCATACACTGGTGATGAGGTCATGAACACCTATTCCTCACAGGTGTATGTGGTGACTGAGGGCTGGCCCGTATGATCTGAGAGTAGCTGCAGAGGATCATGTAGCTGCCACTGAGAGAAAAGTGCATGTTGATTCTCCATGAACAATAGCATGTGTTATTGTTGTTATTGGCATATCTGCATAGGAACTACAATGTGGATCAAAATAAGAAGCTGGCATGGCCTAATTACTGTATATAACATTTTACACCTGGTTAGAAGGTGTGCATGTTTTATCTGTGCAGTCAGTGTTACCAGGCTCTGATTTATGCATACTTTACTTTAGAGATAACAGCTACAGTACATGGACATAATAATCAGTGCAGATAAGTGAGTATTGATTTGGGTATAATAGAGGAACGTGCCGTCCATTGTTAGTGTTACTAATTAGAATTTGAGTGTATGACTGATGGGATTATGACTGAAAGCCAGCACCTAAATGTGAAGTCATTGACCTGCTGCCCTGAATTCACAAGAGCAGTCAAGAAATTAATTTGGCCATTCAGATTAAGATCCAGATCTGATGCTAACCTCTTCATTTCAGGGTCAAGTTTATAACTGAGCTGACCTTCACAAGTCTGATATGAAGTTTGCATAGTTTGAAAGAAGCTTGATGGGGACGGTTGTCACATACAAGTATGACTTTCAAACATTTCATCCTTAGTGAAACAGTCTATCCAGATAGAAAATTTACTTCACGTATTCACCAAAAACATCAACAGTTTACATCTGAGGAAAAAAGGATACCCTTGGTCTTAGAAATGATTATTGCCACCTTTAGCAGTAAGTTCTTACATAATTTTTCCACAGTCTCAATGTCTGAAAATTTGGGCTATAATTAACACTCCTAAGTCTTTTTTGGAACAGACAGCTTCAGCTTGACCTACAGTATTAGAAATAATGACAGGTTTATAGTTGAATCAGTGATATTGAGATGCTTTCTCTCAAAGGCAGTGGAGCAACGCCAAACCATAACATTATCACCAGCATCCGCAACAGCTGGTTGGGGTTCTTCTCCCAAACAGCCCGCTATACTGTGGCCAAACAGCTCTGTCTTTTAAGTCATATGTCCAGACATTATTTCAAGAGGCTTATATGTTTAATACTATCCATGATCTTTGGTTTGGACACAGAGGCTGCCAGATCTCCACTGGAGGTCAAAGTTGTGCACTTTCATTCTGAACATACACCCACACACTTTGAGATCAACAGCAGCAACAGCAACTGGTGGAACATATGTTTGTTTGGGACTTTTTTTTTGGTATTAAACGATCTGTCCTTGCTGCTGTAGCCAATCCTGGAGAAATCTCAGTAATTTAAAACCTACAGCACTTATATATTATTTATCCTATAATAGAATCATTCAACAACAATTGAAATGAAAATGGAACTATAAATTCCTTGGCAGACACGTAATTTTTTTTCTGAAAGCCTTTGAGAGATTCTTAGCATAATGACACTAAAGATTTCAGCGACAAATCTACTGATGTCAGTGGTTTAAATCGGGCAGGCTCTCCCTGTCATTCAACCTAAGGACTTTGTAATCATCTACGCATTTTAAAGTGCAATAAATGTCAGGTTGTACTTACTTACTTTTTCACAGACTTTACAACTAAATGTAAAAGAAATGTGAAGAGACCACTCAGCTTTTGTGTTACCTAGAATTATTCTTGTAAACACTTAGACGGTATTAAGTCATACGCTGAACCAAAGCAAATTGTTCTTCTTTCAGTATCTTTAGTTACTTAATTATAAGATGAATTATTCATTTAATTCAGTAAACGTGATTATTATACTCTTTAAAGGAAAATATATATTGATAGGATTTATACAGCTACTCTAGATGTTTACATTTACATCACAGTGTTTGACGGGCGCTGTTATCTGGAGCGTTTTTCAGTACTTTGAAGTCACAGTCCAGACATTGGCTTCAGTCGAGGCAGACATCCACTTAACTAAGAACATGACAGCCAACCATGTTTCTTTATGGTTTAATTATTGCCTTTCTGTAGAAAAGGTATTATAAGTGCATTGTAAAATTCATGATAAGTGCAAAAGTGCTTGTTGCTGCATATTAATGACCAGCACTACAGCAGCAATGACTGCTTTTTGGTACAGTAGGTAAATCAAAGGAGTGAGAAGGTAATCCAGGCACGCACCCATACAGGCTCTGTGTAGATTTTCTGTACTGAAATATCAAACAAATACCAGGTATAAATTTAAATATTCATACATCAAATGTAACAATGCAAATAAACCAAACAAGAAACAACTGTTACAGCTAATTTTCTTCACCCGAAACCCATTTAATTACAGATTGTTTATATTTTGAGTAGAGCACGGTGCCATCAATGAACATAAGGTCTTTGATTAAAGATGTTACTTACTGTCTATATTCTTCAGAGGTTTTGCAGATTAATTTCACGTTGGTCTTTTCTGTTTTTCTTTTTCATAGGAAACAGCTTATAAAGCCAGCAAGGAAAAATCAATTGATGGGAATCCAACCACGTTTGCACACCTTACACAACTGTAAAAAAAACTGGAATAAAATTTTGATATATTACCTTTTATCAACTGCTTATCACAAAATTATGGTATAATCACTCCCCCTTACTTACTTTGTGCATCAAACCCTTATTACCCATTAAAATATAACATAAAAACAAAGTCGCCCCCTACTATGATTGTGTACATGTCTACATTCAAATAATGACATGTTTACACTGTAATTGATGTGTTTTTGACCCATGATCAAGGCTTATGTTTAGCACAGTGTATTCTGCAACTGAGTATGTCTTGATAAAGTAATTATGTGCTGCCACGTTTACTTTTACATCTATGCTGCTGAATTGTGACTATAGTGGACTTATTGTAAAGGTAGAAAAATCAGAAGCAATTTTCCAGGGCCGTGGTTTCTAAGTAGGTTGCGCAGCAATAACGTGCAGAAGTTTCATGTTTCTGCTCATTGTAGTAATATAACTTACAACTGCCTCAATTATCAGCAGGGAGACGGTGTCCACAGTGGTGTACCAAAGCACAGAGAAAGGGACCACAAATTAAAATTATGAGTTTCACCCTGCGGGATTTTCATAATCACTAACTATAATGTCAAGTGACATTCCTCCTGTATACATATTCAACTGGCTCAGGCTGAGTCATGAAAAAAAAATCAATTACTTGCTTTTACCATACAAACAGCAACAGTAATAGGAAAAAAAAAAAAGGACCCCACGGGATTAAATGCAGCATCTGTGTCTCAATAAATAACAGTACTGTGGGTAATGGGTAATATTTATGGGGGGGTTTTTTTACCCCAGAGACTGAGCTCCTTTGGTGTGACAACATCAGCAATGTTTTTGAATAATGTCCAAAGTCAAAGACCAACTAAAAGTATATATTTCACCGGTGTCAATAGTATGAGTAAAGAAACTATTAGTTTATAAAAGGAGTCACTGAATTTTAATTTAGCTTTATTCTTTAATTATAAAAACTGTTAATAAATATTTTATTTAACCGCATTATCTCATTTACAGAAAGGGGCTTTAACTGTTACAGGATGTTTAATATATTACTCTGTGATCTTGAGCCAAGTGTTAATGTTAGTGTGGTGACATGTAATAACCCAAAGAATGTTTAAGTAATATATAATAATGTTAAAGAGGCTCTTTTTTTAAAGCGTATTGTTATTTAGATTCATCCTCCTGGATGCACTGAATGTGTAAATGTAATGTTAATCCATTCAAATATAGAATAAGAGAGCCCGACTTTCAAACATACATTGATATTGCCATACACACTAGCAAAATTGCAAGCTTGTTATCTATCCAAAGCTGCATCAGGAGCAGAAAACGTACTGTTTTGTTGGGAACAGTTGATCCAAAAACCTCAATAGAGCTCTAAAGGTAATCATAAACTCTGTATAGGAATAAATAAGAACAGAGTAAACCGTTCAAAAAGAGAAATATACTGGTTAGTGGTGTGTGGGTACCTGCTGCTTGTATTTTGTGTCTGAGGTCACATAGGTCAAAGCTATCTTGGAGTCTGCCTTAAAAAATTGGAAGTGATTCCTCGCAGCCTGCTTGGATTCCTGCTCAGATTCTCCTTTCTTGTTGGCATCAATTTCACCCTTTTTTCATACAGAGGTCTGGATGGTTGCCCATTTTTTTGAAAAGTGATATTGAGCACCAAGCCTTTCTAGCTTTTTCAGAAATCCATTTACCTGGCCACCTGTCAGCTAGGGGGTGGGGAATGTTGTGGCCAATGTGACTGTGAAGGGTAATTTACAGGGAGGGTCTTTCAGCAAGGTATTTTATGCATGTACTCTAGTTTTCCACCGTCTTTTCATCCTTGGCGTGCCGTGCATGAAAATGCTGCCCTGTCATAGGACACTGTGTCCTGACTAACTTAATCTCAACTAACTGGGCAAAAGTGATTGGAGTGATGCTCAAGGTGTTGAAGCAGGAAAACCGTACGTCACATGTGCGAACATTTCATTATAGGAACGGTCTCTCTCTCCCTCCTTCCCTGTCTCTCTCTCACTGTCTGTCACAGCTGATTGCCTTCAGCAATGGTCCTTCCAAACCTACAACATTTGTGCCCACTCCAATTCAATTACCAGCGGGCTCTCCACGAGGAGCCTGAAAATGAGTTGGTGATTATCAGTTTCCAGGGTGTTTAGCAGCATCCTGGACAGCTGATGGCTGCTGCCCACACCAAGCTCTGAGACTCTTCTTATCATTTCTTGAAACATTAAGACTTCTCTTTGTGATGTACGAGTGACTGGCTGATACATACAAACTGTTTGGGTAGACTGTTTGCAAGTTTCTAACCCCAGGAGTAACACAGCTTTGGTGACTCCTATGACTTTGGTCCAGACTAAAATAACTATTGGATGGATTGCCATTCATAGTTAATGGTCCCTAGGCAATGAACTGAAGTTCAAAAGTGACTTCAGCAATGCAACAAAGAGTGAAAGGTGTTTATCCCACTTCCTGACTTCCCATATCCTAATTCAGTTAAGCATCTATGGGATGTGCCAGACTAAATCCCTGCCACGCTACAACCCACAGGACCGGAAGGATCCGCTATCAGTCTGCCCCAAAGGTTATGTGTACATGCCCTAACAGGCCCCAGCTGGTTTAGTGGAATGTGAAAAACAATAGGAAAATGGTATTGATGTGGTGGATAGATGTAAATACTCACTTCTCCTTGGTTTTGCTGCCCTGCATAAAAAAAAGATTTAAGAAGACAATTACGTGATCACTTGACTGAGCATTGTTTCTGTTGTTTTATTGGAGTGGCCCTGGATTTAGTTGTCTGCAAGCAAACACTGAATGTAAACAATTATAGATTAAACTGTATTGTGTCTATTGGTCAGACATACTTATTACTGAGTGGATAATCGGGGCTTAAATGATTGTGAGTGATAGTTCTCCATATATGTAGGCCAAGTTATAGAAATAAATCACTTCTCATTTCCCTGTAGAGATAATGATAAATGAGGTGTGAATACCTCTGAATAATCCTCCCAGATTTGTAGCCAGGCTTTTGAACAGGTAGACATCATTGCTCCAATTTTTTTTTTTCCTGGGGTTTTTTGTGCTCTCACTCTTGCACTGACATATATGAATTTGTTCTCATTCACACACTCCCCATTTCTATGTCTTTCTGGGTTTACTGTAATTCATAAACTGTGTTCTGTGCTGATTATCCAGGGTGACAAAAGCAATTGTTCTGCTACACTAAATCTGTGGGGATTAATGCTCGTCTCTGGAGCCATTCCCTCTGGTTCCGTGTATGTGTGTCTCTCTGTGGGTTGTCTTCTTCTCTCTTCTCCGCTCCACCCTGTCGGGATGCACTTACTTTATTCGTTGCCATTTGATTTGGTGAGTTCAT
Source organism: Pelvicachromis taeniatus (assembly GCA_015108175.1). Lineage (NCBI taxonomy): Eukaryota > Metazoa > Chordata > Actinopteri > Cichliformes > Cichlidae > Pelvicachromis > Pelvicachromis taeniatus. The sequence goes on along the minus strand of VURO01005003.1, from coordinate 83,034 downwards.
TTTTTTTTTAAAAAGTTAAAAAAAAGGTACCACTCAGTTAACAATTGAAAAATGTATTTGACCTCTGCTGTGTGCTGCTGTTCTTATGTCAGTACATGGATGCAGGATGTGTCCTTCACAAAGCTATGAATCAACTTTTTTTCCCCATCCAGATGTCTTTGGGGGATTACACATGCTAAGGGATTAATCCTGCCATGTGCCATATGACAACACCAAGCACTGAGAGGAGCACAAAAGTCAAGTCATGGACTAACGCCATTAATAGATTTCAGTAAGCCTTTTTTCTTTTTTTTGCGTTCAGAGGTTGACTTGTGGCTATATTAATTCAATTCCCAAACCCCTCTTGTAAGTAACCCATCCTCTACCTCTGCGCTCTGTGAGGAGCAAGGCCATGGTCTACTGCCGCTCAATAAGAAGTCTCCTCAAAGGATTTTGACTAGCCTCGTTTCACAGGAGACAATGTGCATTATGTTTTAATCTTATTAGCATTGAATTAACACCGCATCAATGACCTGCTCAAAACAGAGTGCATTTAAGTCCATCCAGCTTTCAGTTGTTATGCAAAACAGATTTAGAAGCACTTCTGAAGGAAAGAGAATCATCAAAGCTATTCGTTACCTCTGGACAACAAATCATGTTGAATGCATCATAAGGAAGCCGCTTTAGCTTTTAAGGGGAGATGGTCTGTAACCTTGGTATCGCACACAAGAACAATATACTTCAATCTTTCACATGAGGGACAATTGAACACGTGTGGTGTGTGCAAATTGATTTTGTTTCTGTGCAGAGGCTCAGTGGATAGGACATAACCTCTCTGTCCAGATGAAGTGTGCTGTGCAGAAGTGGTTCATTCTGGAAATGGGACATAGGAGAGGCCATCTGAGTATGAGGAAAAGTAATCTGCATGTACACCATGCATATTTGTTAAAAGCTACATGATGTCATAGCATAAAATCAATCCACTGATGAATCATTGAGAATCTAATCTGCAAAAGTGTCCATTTAGAAACTCAAAATGTAATTTATTTTGTTTTGTATAAATCTAGGTATCCTTTTTGAAATAATTTTGTACCATAAATCGTGTTAGTAAAGATGTTATTTATCTTTACATATGAAAAGAAATTTAATTTTACAGGGGAATACTTAAAAAGCTGCAGTTGCGTACTTAATCTTAAATCTTATCTGGCTTTATTGTTCAGCTATATTACTGCTTCCACTTCTCTTTTCCTCTTCATAACACATCTCAAGTCTTTTACTCATCCTATTGCTGTCTGTCTTTCTCTGCCTCTCATATTTCATTTCTTTCCACCTACTAGGTAATATTGATATTGTGAAAACAAATTATAAGAAGTCTTCAGACCTCAATTTGTTTTTAAAAGTGGAATATTTCCTTATCGAGTTGTGCATTGCAGTGCCCCACCGTCCATGTGAAGCTTGCATATACTCTCCCTTATTTTCTGTCTCCCTCCCCCTCTCTTCAACACACACACACACACACACACTTTGAACCTGCATTGCTGCAGTGTACAAGCATCCACTCAAACCAGGCTAGATTACAATTAATTTGTCAGAGTTTTTTTGCTCTATGCTCAATAGCCTCGGGCATGTGCAGACACAGCAGGGGAATCATATCTCCCCAGCATGTTTATGAGGTGAAAGAGAAAACTATCCGCTGTTCATTATTAATATTACAAAAACCAAAGGGATGATGAGACGAGGGCTGAAGTATAAGGACAAATACAGCCCACTGGTTTGATCTTTGCTTCTGTACATCCAAGCAGGCTAGTGTGCAAGATAATCACATTTCAGAGTATTGTTGATAATGAGTGCTGGAGTCTGTACTTCAATAAAGTTAAGGCAGAAAATTTCCTCTGCTGCTCTGTTTGGGGGGGAAAAACAAAACTGTATATCTTTATGGAGGGTCTTGGTAATAACACAGCAGTGAAAGGAGATAGCCAGTTTATTTGAATTTTTTCTTCACTCTTAGATTTTCTGACACTCTATATTACTCTGGGCAGATTTAAGATTCAGAGGGATGAAAGAATAGAAGTCAGTCAGCCAGCACTGAACTATGAAAAGATGACAACAGAACTTGACTGCCAGTGGCTATTGAATAACTGATGTGACCAACATGGGCCACAGTAATATTACTATTACATTTTGCTAGCAAATCTATAAGAATTAATATACAGGCTCAAAATATGTGCTTGATCTAGTGGCTGTGTTATTGACCCATGAAAAATAAAAGAATTCATCAATTTTGTTACCAACAAAATTTGTCACTTTGTCTGATAAACTAAGCTGAGCAGTCGGTCTTAGCCTTCATGCTGTGAAGCAGCCTTCACTTGCCTTTAACTTTAACAACAAAATATCACAGTCAAAATTACTAACAAACAAATGTTCATATTAAGTATTTCACTGCCTGCAGTCTTTGTGTATGTTCATGCACACAGACAGTTGACGAGCTCTATGATAGTTTACAGCTCAGCTAGTAATTTAAACATGAATTGATTAAAAAAAGCTACAGATGGTGCAGCTGACAGTCGCTGCATTGTTATGACACTGATCATCATTTAAATTTATTTTATTTTGGGGTTTTTTAATGGCTGCCTCCAGCAGGATAACATGCCATGTCATATGTAAAAGCTCAAATTATCTCAAACTGGTTACTTGAACATCATGATAAATTCACTGCACTCAAATGGCCTCCACAGTCACCTAATCTTAATCCCATAGAAAACCTTCGACATGTGGTGGAATGGGACATTCACATCATGGACAGGCAGTCAACAAATCTGCAATAATTACTTGATGCTGTCGTGTAAATATGAACCAAAGTCTATGAGGAATGTTTCCAACACATTGAATCTATGCCATGAAGAATTAAGGTGGTTCTGAAGGCATAAGTTAGGGTTGACCTTTAGCAAACTGTAATCTTATAACGTTTATAACTGAACTTGATTTAGATCATAAAGCAATGCTCTTATTATTGAATACTGAATAAATGTCACTTTTTATTTTCCATTTGTTAAGCACTTTAAATGATAGCATTTGTTTGGCCCAGGAGTATCCCTATGATACATAGGGATAATATAATAATCCCCAAATTAATATTTTCACATTGTGTATTGATTTCTAGTGATATCGCAAAGCCCCGAGTGAACTAACCATAAACTAACAGCAACCCTGCTGTCTATTAAACACAAGCCATAAAAATGGACCAATGTTCCTTTTAAAAACAGTTTTTTTTATCTACATGTGCTTAAATTGGCTCCCTAAAAGTTTTCCCACTGGCCTCCAGAATGAAATAGGGTTGTATATAACGTTATGAAAGTGTAACACTAATAACACTACATTTATGAATGATAAAACTGGAAACATCCAAATAAATTTGCAGTATTTACGCCTGCTGTTTCTGGAAGATATGCCTGCCGCTCTGCTGTGTTACAAATTAAAAATGTTCTCAAAGTGCTTTACAGAAATTTATTTGGCCACTAAATCAGCATCAAGTGGTTACAAAAAATGTCCATTAACTGCTCAAGATAATAAATCCTTTTATTTCCTGTTTATGCAACACTCTATATCTCTCTTTTATAACCTTCCATACATTTAAAGTGATTGGTCTGCATGAGTAAAACCCCACTGCTGCCCTAACGTATTTATCTATGCATTCCAAGTTCCTATCCACCCACCTAATCAGTTCCTAATGACTAGTGGATGGTGATGTTAGCGCCAGCCTAATGTGTGGATATAGATCAGACTTTGGTGATGGATGTCGTAGTCTGGGCCGTAATGAATGCCTCCAGACCAGGCAGACCAGGCTGGCAGCAGGTGGCTGTAAGTGGAGCAACAGCTTTCCAATAACTCCTCTTAACTGGGCACACTGTGTCCAGTCAGTGCTCTGGACACACTCACCTCTCCGCCTCCATGAGCGGCATTCTTTTCACACAAGATTAGACGAATCGGGTGCAAATAAGAGCCAAACACTTAAAAACAAAGTACTGAGTAAAAAGAATAATTAAGGGCTTGTGCGATTTATGTAATAAGAAACAAGAGATATCACACCAGAAGCTTGGGGACTGTGTGTCTAGCTGTACTGTAGGGGAGCTGTGACTTTTAAACAGATGCAGATGAGGTCTGGGCTGCTATATTTAGCAGCAAGTTGGGTTGTGAATTTAATTTCAACTTTCACTTTCTTAAAACCTTAATTTCTTCCAAAGTGTTTGCAGAAGTAATAGCAGATTCTGAGCTATCCTTCTAAGATTTATCCACGATTACTCAGTGTTAGGCTTGTTTCTTTGTTTTTACCATTGCTGTTTATTACTAGTGCTTCTGACCACTGTGCCCACAAAAACCGCTTTCACCTGCTCCCGTACTCATGAGAGCTCACCATTGATTCGGCAGATTTTTTTGACTTCACCATCATCATCTCAAACCTTGAACCAGAGAGCTTTTGCTTATCAGGTGAATGTGTAAGCCACTATGGAGACACCTTCTGACTGATGTCCCCACAAAGACTGAAAAACAGACCACATGAAGGCTTGAGAAACCATGTTAACCACTTTGTCTTAAGGGAGCTTGGGATCTCTTTTGAAAGACAGACGTGTTATAAAAATGTGATGTCAGATACAAAATAATACATTTAAACTTTTACAGTTTCTGAGTGAAATATGAGAATGTAACTTCCTAATTTTGGAGCTTAATCCATTCACAGAGCTTGTGAAAAAGGGGTAAAACTAATGCTACAATTTGTTCAATAGACCCTTATAAATAAACACTGTGATAAAAGGAGACATGATTTGTTTTGGTACACAAATTCAATTTCTACATTCAGTTTTCATTGCATCATATTTCATTGGTCTTAAAAGTGAGTCTGCTAAGTACACAGAACAGGAAACAGCCCCTATTTTAAGACTTTAAACAGTCACCAATACAGATTAGGAACTGATAATAACAACAAATGGGGAAAATAGTGTTTTGTGGCTTTCACCTATTTTTGTTTGTGACACTAGTCTTATTTCAGCTCACTGCGAGTCTGCTGTTGTCATTAACAATTGCTCTGGCTTAGCCTTCTATGCACCGTAAGTACACCCTGTCATGTATGCACATCACATGGAGCTGAGCGGAGCTGACAAGAGACCATAAGTGCAATTAAAGTCTCAACAAGTGTTGAAGAATGGATGAGTGCAACAGGGAGAAAGAAAGAGAGAGGACAGTCGGGGAAAGCGGTGTCTTTGGAGGTTTTTAGTGTCAACTCACTTGACCCCAGTTTGCAGTTAAGTCAAAATCTAATCCAAACATACAAAGCTGTTGGCATCATAGTTGTTAAAACACCTTCCAAGTAGTGACCCTTTGTTGTTAGCTTCCTCCTAAGCTAGCTTTCCACCAGCTGGTGCGCTGCTGTTGACAAAAGGCGTACTAAACACATCTTCACGCTGTCGCCCAGTTTAGCTTTTAAGTCCAGATTTGACAGATATCAAACCAAAATATTGCATGCTTAAACCTGAAAGGTATTAAAAAAAATTAAAGAGTTTTATTGACATTCTTATACATATATGTACACACATGTCTGTGTGTACATATACTTAGCTACATATGCAAACATTATATATGAATTGTACATTTCAGTTTTTGTGGCAGATATCACATTGTTTATGTATACGGTGAATAAAGGCTACAAAAGGATCCCTGTGGCACACCTGTAGTAACAGAAAAGGCATGACTCAAAATGCCTGGAGTCTACTATCTAAGATCTAATTTTGCACAAGCATATTTGCACATTCACTGCTTTCTACTTCTCATACAACTGATCTAGCATTACATAGCTTATTAAAGCTCAGATTCAGATTACATCTATCCGTCTATCTACTTTTTTAACCACTCATTCATCTTTGCTTTCATAGAGAAAAGGGCGGGGGCGGGTTGCTAACTGATCACCAGAGAGGGAGAAACAACCAAACACTCATAAGAATTGGAAGGGAAACCAGCTCTGACACCTTCACCTCACTTTGCTGTTTCTTTCTTTTTTCTTTTTTTTTTAATTGAGCTTGTGGTCACATGTTAACTCTGTAAGCTGCACAGATTCTACAAAAAACATCCATCCATTCTCGCATTTGTTCAGGAGCATGAACAGTGGGGGGCTGGAGATGGGGTAGACCCTTGACAAGTTGCCAGTCCTTCACAAAACTCGCAGACAAACAACATGCTTCACACCACATCAAAAAGTGTTATAAACAATTACAACCCAATGCTCGCAAAGAAAAATGCAGCCACAATTACAGAAGTGTAAATATTGGAGAGCATTGTGCAACAAAACATTTTTCTCAAGGTGCAAAAGTAGATCAATGAGCTCACCGCACACTGGGACAGTTGGAGGTGCCACTGTGAGTGCGGAATCTCATCAACACGTTTCCATTTGTTTGGCAGTTTTTGAGTGAGATCATGCTTTACATCTAGCTGCACAAGATGATTAAAAAACAGCCAAACTCTTTTAAGACATGGGGGACACACTTCCTAAATCATAATGAAAGATGTCAGTCGGTGTTCTCCTCAGTTGTACTAGTTACACACATTACTGCAGACGCATCATAATGCTAGTAACCGAGCCTGCTCCTTACTGCAGTCAGACGATAAGATTTGAATTTTATCATAACGCTGACAGTGCATGCACAGAGAGATGCTGAGGAAAAGAGACAAAAGATGATCAGGGAGCAAAATATGTCTTTTTAAGAGGGGGAGAGCAGTGATTGCTAAGTGTGTCTGTGTGTATATGTGTGTCTCTTCTTTTCCTGTGGAGAACCTCTTAGTTGTAAACTTGGCCTGTGCTCCAGACTCCAGCTGTGAGGTCATTGATGTGTGTTCTATACAGAAGCCATGCTGGGAAATGGTAGCAGATTTGAGCCAGGCCCCATGGAAAAGCAGACACACCAAGAACCTGGCCAAATGTTATTAGAAATTCACAGATGGCCTCTTTTGAGGATTTAGCATCTCAAATATATGTTTTTCTGTATGTGTACCTGTGTGTGTGTGTGTGTGTGTGTGTGTGTGTGTGTGTGTGTGTGTGTGTGTGTGTGTGTGTGTGTGTGTGTGTGTGTGTGTGTAGTGATTCATATGTAGGTTCATGGATTAAAAAGATGATTTTAGAAAAGCAGATTCAAAAGCGCTTCATATCTTTTGCAGATCTGGCTGTTTCAGGATTTTGGAATAAAGCGTGTTTGAGTTTCAGACATCACGGTGTGCAGAGGCGTGTTGGCCTAACTAGTCAAATTGTTTGCATGCCATCACAGGCTATCAAATAGTCTGTGTTTCTCCTAAAATATCAGACGATGTTTGTGTTGCTTGACGGAAAAGCTAATTTTTCACAATTTTATTTCATTTGCTAGCATCCAACCCTTTATAAAGTAAAACAGCTTGTTAATCTTCTGTTCTCCTTAACTGTGTTTGTCATTTCTTTTTGGACAGCAGCTATTGTTATTGGATACTGAGGTTTGGTTACTGCTATTTTTAGTTTCCTTGGTCATGAATGCCCCGCAATCTTCTTGTGTTCCCTGCAGGTGTGGAGACTAAATAGAAGAAAACAAGGCTGTGGTGATTATATTACAAGTCTGCAACTCAGCCAAAAAACCCAACAAGACCTCAGGGTGCGATGAAGAATGAGGCTAATATTAATATGCATCCTCAGGTTCACACTTAAAATACAATTATTGCAATTTTTCACTCACCAGCTGCGTGGGATGACGCTGTTGACACCAGTCATTTTGTGACTACCAACTAGTAATTGATTACTATGGAATTAGCTGACTTCCTCTAAAGTCAACAGAAGATTAGTAAACAGTAAACACAAGCATGCCGGTACTTACCTTACACTGACGTGAGTGATTACGGTCTCTTAGAGTCTTTAGAGCGGCTCTTAAATATCACAGTGGTGCTGCTGCTACTTTAAATGTTAAATTTGCACGAGTACATTAGTTACAATGCAGACCGATACAATGCTATTGTCTGATCATGTCTTATGCCTCTGACAGTCAGACCTGTTTTGTTGTTTTTGCTTGACCTGTCCAGAGAATGATTCAGAAAGACGCAGACAGAAAGGGACAAGAAGCGGTATCCATTGGAGACTGATGCAATTACGATTAGACCAAAGTCAGAGGACGGTGCTATTCATCAGGCCATTTATGAGAGGATCATCAGATAAATGCTTTAGTAAGTGGAGGCCAGTCACAGCACAGGGTGATTGATGTGATAGCCATATAATCCAATAAGTGGCTGTGGTCCCTGCACTGCAACATTACAAAGATGTATAGCAAAACTAGGAATCACATTTGAAATTGTTTGGTAATTTGGCCACGGTAGATTGGACTCTCTCTAAGTGTCCATTCTGTAAGCGCATTTATTGTGTTTAGTACGGTACTTGAGAAATTGTCCGGATCTGTTACTGTTGGAATGGTTTGATGTTGCTAAACAATGGGGACTTATTGATCGATGTCCCTTAATCCATCTCTTTGATGTGTGCGTCTGTGTGTGTATATCCATGCATCTTTTCCCCCAAAGCCCAATCATTTTGGGATTAACAAGTTATTGAATGGCTTTATGAATATAATCCTGATTTGATTTCTTCATGATATCATTTTTTCTCCCGCTGCTGTTTCCTTAGTGCATTCAATTTAATATCAGCACATTCAATTTACTGGGTTTTATGGAGGCTTTCGGCACCTTTGCTTCCTGGCAGGGAAAGAAAATATTGGGGCCAACAGTTATCTTCAGTCACTCATCTGAAAAATAGACTGTAATTATTTTAGTTGCGCTATCCGCACAGAAATTTAATGTTACCACTGAAAGTTAGGACTTCGTAGTTACCGTTCAAATGAGAAAATACACTCGGTGTATCACAGTCTGCTGAAGTCTCTCTTACTCTGGGGTTTGAACACCTATTGGCATATATCACACATGCAGGATAAAAATAGAAACCATCTACACTCCCATCATCAGCCGCCTCCTCCTCTCTAACACCACCTTCCCTCCCTCCTATTATCTCCTCTATCTCAACACATATCTCTCTCTCTCTCTCCTTCTGTCTCCTCCCTACCCCATTCACATTCATGCAACACAACCCTCACAAACCACTGTGCAGAATATACTGTATATATTCTAACAGTCATGGTTGTGTGCATGCTAGTTCAGATGAGGTGTAATCTTTTTTTTCTTTTCTTTTTTTTCTAAGTGTCATATTTTTAAACATGTCATCTGCTGCTTGGCTGTTTGTGTTTCCGTGGTAACCCTAGGCTGTAAATGAGAATTATCTGTTGAGTGCATAATTATAACGCACACATTCGGAGCAGCCGCAGCAGAGATTCCCACCTAAGAGGATCAGTGGTAGAGAGTTAAGAACCTCCATTTTCACTGTATTCTAATTTCACATTTGCTCCACAAGTGTGTGCCTCCATCTGTTTCGTTATCGCCATTTCTTCGTCTCGCTTTCTCGCTCATAACCACAGCTATATGTTTAATTACAGAGATGATAAAATACCGTCGTGAGAGCGTCTTTCTCTCCATTCCGCCCTCTTTTCTTCTTTTTTTTTCTCTCGCCGAGAGCGAAGATAAGTCAGTCAAACTATTCTTCTTTCTGCACCGCGTGTGCGGTTAATACACTGACTCATTGTGTGTGCCCCCATCTACATCAGACACCTGTTGTGGCTCTAATTGTATAGTGTGACTGTTAATCACGATCAGATTGTCATCCACATGGCTGTATGTGACTGTGCCTTTGTGAAACTCAGGCAGGAACCAGCTGTTACCGTGAATAGCTCTTGGCTTTCACAAGGACCGTTTGCCAGCTTTCGGTTGAGGTTCGGGTTGGTGTATGTGTGAAATAAATTGAACATCTACTCCTTGGCCCATTAGTTCTGAGATTCCATTTCGTTTTCCTGGTATCTTTGTCTTTTCCCTTCTCTCCTCTGTCTTTATAACAAAGTGTATGCGCGTATTTATGTGTGAATGCCTCCCTACAGGCTCCTTGCTGCTGATGATTGCACTGGCCATTTCCCTCTGTGGCTCTCCCTGGATGACAAATTCACACATCTGTTATCAGCCTCCTCTTTTCCACAAAATCAATAGTCCCTCCTCAGATTTCTCTGTATGTAGGGGAGGGTGCTGCTGCACTGTCTTCTTTTCACCACTGTAAATGCCCACGGCCAACCACACACATGAAGAAAACCCTGTAAAATGTAAGTGAGACCACGTAACAGTTGTTGAACACCAGTTACAAAAACCACAAGTTGAGATGATACTAGTGGTTAATGTGAAATTGTAGCATGAGAAAAGCACCAGTAGAGAAGTGCCATTAAGTCTGCTTAGTTACACAACAGATTCTTTTTAAAGTTCAGCCAGCATGAGTTACTGAATGTGTCACGCCAAGTAAAATATACTGTGGAAAAACCTGTTTTGCCTTTTTATGACTTGTATTTGTCAAGGACGTGTTACTGTGTTATTTCATCGTTCAAAACTCTGTGATTTAGCACAGATAAATAAAACAACAGGCAAAAGTAAACAGGTTTATGTCTTTGTGTTATTATATTTGTGTGGAGCAAAGAAGGGAGAAGAGAAGGGGAGCAATGTGTAGTCTGCTACTTAATTAAGTACACCTGTTCAACTGTTCATTAGCTCAAGGATCTAATTAGCCTATCCCATGCCAGAAACTTCGAGTGTGGTATGGTTTTTGGCACCAGACAGTCTGGTGTGAGTATTTCAGAAACTGCTGGGACTTCCCTACACCACCATCTCAACGGTTTACAGAGAATGGTGTGAAGAAAACAAAAAATATCCACTGAGCAGCAGTTCTGTGGGAGAAAATGTCTCATTGATGTCGCAGGTCAGGGAAAAATAACCACAATGCTGATAAAATGGCAGCAGTTTCTCCAGTTACTATTTGTTGCAAGCAAGGTATGGAGAAGAGCTTCTCTGAAAGTACAACATGTCGCACCTTAAAGCAGAGCTATAGCTGCAGAAGAATAACACCAGGTGTCATTCCTGTCAGCAAAGAAGAAGAAACTGTGGCTACAATTTATATGGTTTCACCAAAACTGGGCAAAAGAAGACTGGAAAATGTCGATCTGGTGTGATGAGTCTTCATTTCTACTGAAACATTCAGAAAGTATGTTCAAAATTAGCCATAAACATCATGAAAGCATGAACAAATCCTACCTTGTATCAGTTATTCAGGCTGCTGATGGTGTAAAGGTACCGGAGATATTTTCTCGGTCCACTTTGGGCCCCTTAATACCATTTACCACAAGGCTGATGTGCATCCCTCTATGATCATCGTGTCCCCATCTTCTGATCATTGCTTCCAGAAGGGTAGCACATCATGTCCCAAAGGTCAAATCATCTCAAACTGGTTTCTTGAATCTAACAAGGTAATCACTGTACTCAAATGGCCTCCAAAGTCACAGGATCACAGTCTGTCAGAACACCTTTGGGATGCAATGGAACATGAGATTCCCATCATGGATGTGTGTGATGTTATTATCTCAATATATACCAAAAACTCTGAGGAATGTTTCCGGCACTTTGTTGAATCTGCGCCATGAAAAAATGAGGCAGTTCTGAAAGCAGAAGAAGGTCCAACCTGATAGGACAAAATGTAACTAATGAAATGGCCCATGAGTGTATATGCATGTAAAGGATGGACAGGATGTTGACTGAGTACCGTTACTGCTGTAAGCAGCAGATAAGGATGGTGAAACCTCTAACATGGAGGAGAAAAAGACAGAATGACACACTCGTCTATCAGCACAGCGTCTTTACTGTACTGTTAACCTCTATTATTCGTCAGTGCAGACAACAGGAGCAAGTGATATATGTTCACTTGTATACCTTATTGCATGTGTACAATAAGGTATACATGCCAAATATGACCTTAAAAGATGAAAATATAGAGTACACATATGACATACATGTTAATAGACACTAACTTCACTTAGTAATCAACTAAAATCAAGTCATACAGTAAAATAAGTCCTGTTGGTGACTTTCGACAGAAGGACAAAGTGTGCATTTGTGATGCATGTGTGTTGTTTATGCAGGTGTTATGCATTCTGGGTTGTTACCAATAAAACCAGCTCCTTCCTTGTTTTACTTAGTTACTCAAGTCTCACAGCAGAACCAATTAATTTCACACCAATCATATTGAGAAAGACAGGGATAATGTCCCGACGCTGGCTTGCTTAGCGTGAACATTAACATGATCACAACATGGAACCAAAGACTGATTACTTGTATTTACTAATTTTCCGGCGGGTATGGTAACTTAAAGCCACATGGATCCCAGCAGTCCGTCACTGTAGTGTACAAAGCAATTACCCTCCGAGTTGATGATGAAAAGAATCTTGAAATGTTCGCAACTAATTGTCGCTATAACTTGGAGAAATCACGGTGCATTATTCAAACATGCATGCCGTTCCAGATCAGGGGTGACAATTTTGGAACAGCGGTAGGTAGCTCAGCAAAGAAAAAGACTGATGATAAGAGCTCTTAAACTACACCCACCCAGCCACCCACGTTTCATATTTTGTGAAGCATTTAGCTTTGTCCTCCTGTCCCTCCTCTCTTTCCTTTGGTCTCTGCAACATGTCCTCTCCATTCACCTGTGCTCAGTCCACCTGTTCTCTGTTTTCTGCCAGTTCATTCATTCTTTTTTCACAGCGCATCGAGACCGGCTTAGGTAGCTTATCCTCCTCATTTCACATCGGCTTTTTTTTCTCCTCACCTCACTTGCCACCCATTCTGCCATTTCTCCACTTTTCAAAGGGCGCTTGTGTTATTTACCAAAAATGCAATGAAGGTCGAAGGCCTCTCCATCAGGAAGAGAGTGCAAGAAAAGGCAAGGAGAAAGATGAGGGGGCATAAGGGATCAGACAAGGCTGTATAATGACCTAGAGACAGGCTATGTAATCAGTCTGTCTGTCTCTTTCCCTTCACTTTAGCACCAGGTAGCTTGTGGGGTCACGAGAACAGCATTTGATTGGTACAAGGCTGACAAGGCACAGTCATTTGGAGGGCCAGCATTGGAAGAGGAGTGGCTGCAGGCAACCTGCTGACAGAATCTTCCAGATTGATGAGGGTTGACTTTCACCCCCTTGACCCCTTTTCTTTTGAGCCCTTGTCCCGATTAAGCAGGTGGGAGATGGAAAGAGCTATTTTTGGTTATATGGGTTGTCTTCGTGTTGAAAAGAATCTGTAAATGAGTTGATCTGTGGAGGAGGGAGAAGCAACATCTGTGGGATTGGATTGGAGGACAAAAAAGCAGTGAAGGCACAAGCAATACGAAAAGTTGTTTGTCACGTATATCTCACAGTTTCAGAGAGAATCAGCTGAAGAGAAATTCACGAGTTGTGGCCGAACAAACTGTATTGCAGGTCCTGCACAGGCATGTGCATTTGATTCAGTGAATTACTCACAGGCTCTGGTGCTGCTTATTACTCATAAGCAGCAGACAGCTATATATATTGGGTGTTAGAGTATAGTTCTGTTTCGCTCTCTTCCCTCACTTGGCTTCATGATTCTTGGACATGAAAGATGCGGAGTGCTGTAGGTGGGAGAGTTGTGTAAGTGAGGAGGCACAGAAAGAGATGGTAGGTCAAGTAGCCCTGATTATGTAAAAAGAATCAGAGAGGGCTGGGAACACATGCTACTGTACCTTTTGGAAAAATTAGATTATGGGAAGATCACACTGAATGGGATGCCCCCAATCTTCTGATTAAACGAGACATGTCATATGTATTGACCTTTAAAGTAATAATAATAATGATTCTGGCCTGACTACCTTGTTTCAAGTTCTCAACCTAATTCTGTCCTTTTCCAATGTCCTCTCACTCTGTACGTGCGCATACATGTGACCCATCTCTCCTCTCAGTTCTTGTCCTTTTAAAAGCTGCATCATTTAATTTTTCTTTTAAGATGAGTTCATGTGGGCTGGCTGAGCCCTGAGGTGGAGGCTGTCTGAACATCAGCTCTGACAGAAGTTCATCCCTCGGGGACCACACTATGGACACACAGACAAGCTGTCTGACACAGATATAGAAATACACTGCAGTTCATCACCCTCTCTCACTTCATTTTACATCTGACTCAAGATTCATAGTTCAAGTTCACTCCTTTTTCTTTACTTCTAAACACTTTTCATCATGGACGTGTTCTGCATTTGCATTTTTATTTCCCATACTGAGGCTCTCTGTATACGTCTAAATTTAAAGACAAGTGTTTTCAAAATTGGGCCATTTTCAGTGTTTTGTTTGATTATTGGGTTACACCCAGTGTGTTATCTGTCCTTGGTAAAACAGTGAAAGACATGCAACTGCCACTTTTCATGACTATTTCCACATCTTTTTATTCATTGCTTCCCTCTGGCGTTCTTCCCTGCTGAGAGCACAGATATGGAGTATAAAGAAAACGGAATTACCACACTCTTAAATCTATGCTTTTATTCCCCCTCCCTCCCCCACGTCAGTGAACGCAAGACATCAGATCTGAGTGGGGAATTAGCCTATATAACGGAAATGGGATCCATATTCACAATAGCCGACTGTATGTGCGCGGCAGTGTTTGTGTTGCTTGTGCGTATATGTGGGCATGAGTCTTAGTCAGACTCTTGAGTGGGCAGTTGCAGGTGTTTGTGTGTGTGTGTATGTGTTAATAGGGGGCGGTAGGGGAAGCGTATAAGCCGTCAGCTTGCACGCTTGTGGCTAACCCACCTTATTCATGTCTTTGATCCAGTGCTTTAAAGAGCACTCCAACGAAACTGAGCTGAGGAAAAATGAGAAAGTAAATAAATATAAAGAAAGCACCAAAAGAAGGATGATAAAGTCGCGTGGAGGAAAACACAATGTTTCAAGTGGTTCGTTGATCCGTAAAGACGGGATTCCGATGGATAATTTTTTGATTGATTGTGAATTTCGCAAACTGCCTCAAAAGGATAAGGGGAATGGACAAATGATGGAGAAGGGTTAAAGGTGTGAGGACATGATGAAAGAAAGGATCTGCTGTGATTTCCCAGGAGAGACCAAGCGAGATGAATGAAGAAGAGATTATGGATGGAACAGACAGTAAAGGGAAAATGAGAAGACTTAATTAAATGCTTTTAGGTTGAAAAACATTGTAACTTTAGTTGCCCAAGGGGCAACTTTCAGCATCTAATGGTAAACCATGAGCTCGACCCTGAACCACATAAAATACAACCCTGTGGAAATGCTGTGGAAAACATTTAATAAAAACAGAATGCAATCATGCAATGAATCTATAAAAAAATCAATATTTGATTCACAACAAAACACAGAAAATATAATTTGTTTAAACTATGAAAATGTACAATTTCAAGAAAAAGTGTTAACTCATTTTGAATTTGACAATAGCAGCACTTCTCAAAATAGTTGAGACAACAACATGTCTACCACTGTGTAGCATCACATCTTCTTATCAATACATCATGTCTGTAAACATCTGGGAACTGAGGAGCCCAGCTGCTGGACTTTTGGGAGAGGAATATTGTCCCATCCTTCTCTGGTACAGGATTCTCTTTCTGTTTTTTGGTCTGTTTTTCTTTTCAAGATGTTCCCAATGTTTTCAGTTGGTAAAAGGTCTGGACTGCAGGCAGGTCAGTACAGCACCCGGTCTCTTCTACTACAAAGTCATGCTGTTGTGATCGATACAGTATGCAGTTTAGCATTGTCTTGCTAAAATATGCAAGGCCTTCGTTGAAAACAGCATCAGATGGATGGGAGTTTATGTTGCACAAAATCCTATATATATGACTGATGGTTATATAGCACTGATGGTGCCTTTCCAGATGTGCAAGTTACTTATATAGCCACAAATGCAGCCCCATACCATCAGACATGCAGGTTTTTGCACTGAGCACTGATAACAAGCTGGATGGCCCCTCTCCTCTTTAGTCTGGAGGCTGCAGAGTCCATGTTTTCCAAAAACAATTTCCAATTTGGATTCAAATCTGACCACAGCACAGTTTTTGACTTTGCCTTAGTCCAATTTAAATGAGCCTTGGCCCAGAGAGGATGGCAGTATGTCTGGATCATGAGAGCTTTAACCTGCATTTGTTGAAGACATGATGAACTGTGTCCACAGACAGTGATTTCTGGAAGTCTTCCTGAGCCAGTTCAGTGATTTCCATGACAGAATTGTGCTTCATTTTAATGTAGTGCTGCCTAAGAAAGTTTACCATCATCCAATACTGATTTTTAGCCGTTGCACACAGTTTTCCCAGGAATTTCTGAACTTTTTATGGTTCACAATTTTTCCTCAAGGAAAATTCTACTTTAACATTATTCATTATACTGGTTCTGCAAATTGTACACTCAGATACACTGCAGATTGGTCAACCTTTGCCCATCTTTACTTCTGAGAAACTCTGCCTCTCAAAGATGCACTTTATATACCCTACACTTTTGCTATAAACCCAATTAGCTGCAAAATGTTATTCCAGATGTTATTAATAAAACCACTTACTTTTCTAGAATTTACCTGCCACGTCTCAACTTTTTTTAAGAACTTGTTGCTGCCATCAAATTTAAGATAATCTAATATTGTTCATATATCAGTAAAATGTCTGAGTTTAAACATTTGAAACCTTTTCTGTGCTGTAATGTGAATTTTTTTTAAATGCCTTCTTTTATTGACATTTTACATTGTGACCCAACTTTTTAGAAATTGGGATTGTATATTCATAGTTTGGCATTTTGTTAAATTATTTGTTTGTTTGTTTTTTGCTGTGAGTTAGTAAAGAAGATTAATGCAACTCTCAGATTCCATTAAGCTATAGCCAGGAGACAGTTGGATTGAGCAACAAGGGAAATTGCTAGCCTGACTTTCTCCAAGAGTAAAAGAATGCCCACTAGCAGCTCTAAAGCTGACTGCACAGTCAGTCTCAGTTGTTTAATGGCTGGTCATGGCAACTTAAAGGTTGTTTGCTCTGCTTACAGCCTTTATGCTAAGCTAAACTAGCCATCTTCTTTGCCTTTGCATTTAACATACATAACATAAAAGTGTGGTCTGCCAGTCAATGTTAAGATTTTGCTAATCTTTCTCTGCACCAACGTGAATTAACGTTAGAAGTATCATGTAAAGAAACCCTGATGCCACACTTAAGATGAGTAACTATGAGTCACCTTGTGTTGCTTCGTCTCCATCATCTTGTCTTCAGATGCATGAATGGCATGCCTTGAGTTGAGAGTAGTAACTTGGCTAACAGCTGGAGCCTTTAAAGCCTTTAACTCAGAACTGAGTTAGCCCCATAAGCACATTCAGTGAGGTCTTATTAACCTTGGAGCAACTGCAAAATGGCCTCATTCATCTGACAGCAACCTCCAGCTAATCCACACCTGCTGTGAATCATTAAACGTATCTTATTTGACATCTTTATCTAAACCCATTTTTTTAAAATGCTGTGACATTCATGTCAAGAGCATCAAGTCTGCTGCTACAGTGTGTGTGTGTGTGTGTGTGTGTGTGTGGGTGTGTGTGTGTGTGTGTGGGGGGGGGGGGGGGTGGTTAAC
>VURO01005003.1:51822-65453 GCA_015108175.1 Pelvicachromis taeniatus | reverse complement strand
GGGGGGGGTAGTATTTAGTCAGCCACCAATTGTGCAAGTTCTCCCACTTAAGAAGATGAGAGTGGCCTGTAATTTTCATAATAGTTATACCTATGAATAGATTAGAGAATAGAACTTTTTGGTAAAAACTCTACTTGTCGTGTTTGGAAGAAAAAGAATGTTAAGTTGCATCCAAAGAACACCGTACCTACTGTGAAGCATGGGGGTGGAAACATCATGCTTTGGGGCAGTTTTTCTGCAAAGGGACCAGCAGGATGGGGCCATGTATCGTGAGATTCTGAGTGAAAACCTCCTTCCATCAGCAAGGGCATTGAAGATGAAACATGGCTGGGTCTTTCAGCATGACAATGAGGAAAGATGATGAGTGGCTTCATAAGAAGCATTTAGCTTTATCTTAGTCAGACAATGTAATTTTTTTCTCATTTTGAGGTATATTTATGATGAAAATTGCAGGCCTCTCTTATCATTTTAAGTGGGAGAACATGCACATTTGGTGGCTGACTAAATACTTTATATATAAGGGTTGATATACTCACTGTATATCAACCCTTCACCTCAGTCGTTTTCCAGGAAAACATCATTGTTGCTTTTTTTTCTTTCTCGTTCTTTCTTATGTAGCTATATAGTCATATTTTTTGTACTAGCTGTAGACAAATAAGGTGGCTAAGCTCATGAGGCTCAAATCCAATAAAATATGCATTTTGCTCTATTTTAAACACGTTAGTACAAATAGCAAAATAAAATCTGTACAGCTAGATTAATGTGTGAACCTGTAATGTAGATAGAGACATGAAAGCAGTGTAGAAGCGAGGTCAAGAGGAAAAAGTGATGCGGATGGATGGATTTCGAATCTTGCTTCCAATTCTCTTCTCAGTGGAAAACAGTGAGGAGGTGTCCAAGCCTGCTTGATCTTAGATTAGATGACTGCGCTCTCACAGTGGGCTCCTTGGCATAACACAGCACTCCACATATGCTTGCAAATCCATGCAACACACAGACATGTACACCCACACAATCCAAACACAATATGCTTAAAATACAAATGAAGTTAGCTACAATTTGGCACCTTTATTTCTTTTCTTTTTTTCTTTTTTTTTTTGAACAGGTACAGTGCCGAGGTGTTTAACAGTTTAATCATTTTAATAATTTTACAAGTTTGTATTTACCAGTTATTAGTTTGGGGTCAGATGCACATTTGTTTTTATTGGAATCACTAATCATGAATTGTTTATGATTTTTAAGGGAGCATATAATTTGACATACAGAGACAGATTTGAACAACAATCTATCAAGTACTCTAGTGTCACATTCTGTTACCAGTCATGGGCCATCTACACATTACACTTACAGGAGCTGCTTGGCCACTGAAATCCATGCTATGAAGCTTACGATGTGCAATTTCTGTGCTGATGTTAATGCGGAGAGCAGGTTTGGAGCTCTCACTTTTATGCACTAGGCACTTCGTCTGGCATTTTGTGTCTGCGTTGCTGTGATTCCTTAATGCTTCCTCGTTGTAGTAATTCCACTTACAGTTGATTGTGTAATAGAAGAGAAGAAAGTTAATGAATTCAATTGTTGCAACTGTGGCATCCTGTTAGAGGTGTGACCATATAGTGTAATTACTATACTGACTTTCTAATTGTGTTAACAGAACTAAAAACTATGACTCATCAAAAAACACCTGTTCAAATAAGTGAAGAAAAATATTTTATACAAAATGTGTACCACTCCCTTTACAGCAGAGTACAAATTGCCTATAATATATATAAAAAGAGAAATAGGGGTGCAGGAGTGGGAGTCCAGTGCAGAACTGAGCAAGAGGATATATCACAGTCCCTAGTTTAAAAAAAAAGAGCTCGCAGGCCCTCAGCTGGCAAATTCAATGGTACCCACAAAACACCAGTCTTAATGTCAGCAAGGATGTTGACCTTCTAGGCAGTGTTGTAAAGAAAAAAGCCTGCAAATCTAAAACTGGCCAATAAAAGGAAATAATCAGGTGCAGACATCAAATAGAGGAAGCTTGGTGGATTGCAGCAAATTCACAAAATCTTTAACGGAAGCAACATTTGAAGGACAAAATTCTCTAAATATGTATTTTTTCTAATATCTTGACTATATTTATGTTCACGCTTGAACTCATTTGATAAATAAAATGAAATTTTGTGGGGGGAAAAAAAGATTTTTTTGGGTAGAGATCCAAACTTTTTAGTAGTATTCAATTCAATTTATTTTGGTTTATATAGAGCCAGACCAGAGAAACAGAAACCTCAAGACTATTTATATTGAAAGGTAAATACCCTGCAATATTAGGGAGATCACTCCAACAGATGGATGATCTCCTATGAACAAGCATTTGTCAAAACTGTAAGGGAAGAACTCCCTTTTAAGTTTAATAGGCTGAAATCCTAGTAAACAATGTGTACTGTGTTTCATTTGCGGTTAGGTTTATTGATTTCGTGTTTAATCACCGAGATCACTGATAGTTTGAGTCCTCGTTGTTCTGTACTCAGTGATTGGTACGTGTGGTCTTGGCGAGCTCTGCTGTGACAGATGGACAGCAGACTTGACACTGTCCTGGGAGGTGTGAACCGCTGACTTTTAGCAGTGGGGTTCATGAAAGGGGAGGATTGGATCACCCCAGGAGGGACTCGGAGCAAAACAGGAGAGGCTAGACTCACGCTAAGACACATAATGAACACGGTTGAGGTGTCTGTCTTTAAGGATCGAGGGTGTAGGATGGGTAAGGAGAGGAGAGGAGAAGGAGGGAAAGGGAAAGAAGCAGGAAGGAGGTCGGGCAAGAGTAATGGAAAGTAAAAGTGGATGTCAACATGCTTGCATGATGGCATCAACATAGATGCTGGGATGAAAGTGGGTGGCTTGCTTGGCTGTAGCATCAGGTCACGGCTCTGCTTTAATCTCTTTAGGTGGGCAATGTATGTATTTTTGCCTTTTTGTGTCTCTCTCCTTTTAAATGTGGGCACCGATGTGAACAAAAGAACACGCACAATGTAAAAAAACCCAAAAAGGACTGACTCAGTGGTGTTCATAACTCTTACCTTAGGTGACGGTTCATCACCATATTTTCTTTTGTAGAAAAAAAAAGCTGAGTACATAAGTTAGCCTGACACCACTCCAGATCCCTGTTGTTTACTGTTTACTTATTTATAGCCTAAAGCAGAGATGGAAAGGTTGTGTAAGCCAGGACCTTTTCCTTCATCTCACAGTGCTTGTTTTCATTTTAATAACTGTTTACTTATGTCCCCTGTCAAACCTGATGTTAAATCCGCCAGATCTTTGTCTGATGGAAATATGAAACTGTTTGGATTGCAAGCGAGATGGCAAGAGAGAGAGAGAGAGGATGAGGGATGGAGTGAGAAAGAAGCCTTGCAAAGCGTTCACTGTCAAAGACTAATGTTGGGCCCAGTGATGTGGGGTAATATGTCAGTGCTAACAGATTGTGTGATAGGGTAAATAGGGCTTGTTGTGGTGGCTGGTTGGTCGTGTGCATCTTTCTTTCTCTCTTCACTCTCTTTGGTATTCATGGCCTGTGGAATAATGAATTTGATGAATTATCCAGAATCTGTCGCCTGTGGTTTTGGGTCGCAGCATAGCAGCTGGACGGGGCCATCTCTCTCACTTGCTTTCTCTTGCACACACTGAAATGTTCTCATGCAAGCGCACACATTAAACCCGACAGATTAACCCTCTATCCAGGGGCCTTTCAGAGAATGCTTTTGACACATTGGGGATTTTTATCTCATCCTATTGGTATTCAGTACTTTTGTTTATGCACATTTGTGTGTCTCTGCTCGATTGTGTGTGTGGGGGTCTGTGCACACTTTCATACACTTAATGGCCTCTACTTTTGAGACTCGCAGCATAAAACCTTCCGTTTCCTCTTTTTGTTTTTCATCAGTTGAAGATCTTTCGTTAAAGCGAGGAATATGAATGAACATTAAGCTTATTTATGAGGCTCTGCATGTCCCTGTCCTCCGCTGACAAAAGTGGCAGGGAGGAACAAGATCTGTGATGAACAACTGTCATTTTAAACAGAATACTTTCTATTTGAAATAGGATGTCACATTTTGGCTTCCAGGCTCTTTTGTAGTATGCTGCTATTTGTATCGGGTCATTTTGTGACAAAGAATGTCTCATTCTTTCTTTCATTATGTTGTTCACAAAGTGTTTCAGCCCTGCAGAGAGAAGTCATTACTGTTCTTCAAAGAGAGAAAGAAAATAGTATGTGAAGGAAAATACTTTGTTTGCAGATAAGCTGATGTTTCGAGAATTACAATGTATGCAACACAGTGTTTTGTTGAATGAGATGTACATTATACATCCTTAAAATGTATGTTTTCATCCACTCTAAATTCAATTTTCACATCTTAAAAATTGTTTCTGTATTATTAGGATATGACTTTCAGTTTTTCCCGTGTATCATAATGAACTTGCCATCTTTTTCCTGAATTAACATTAATTATGCATAGTGAATTCTTGGTCTTCAAAATATACTGCGTTTTGAAAAGTAATCTGGCTTTTTCTTTTCGCAACTTCCACAATCTCATGCTTTGTAATGTTTAATGATCTTGAGATAACACTGCATAGATTAAAAATAGCAGAAGCCATCAGTGGAACGATCCACTTAAGCAGATTCTAGGATTTCTTCTATGGAAATACTTCTTAGCCTCAGGCTTTAGATGGAGAAAGCTGCAAATAAGTGGTTCTCTGGGATGACACACAACAAGGGATTTTTAGTTAAGAAGGACTGATTTGTAGCTTTTGCTTGCGGGGAAATGTAGCACGCCTTAGCACACTTCAGCAACCATGTTCCTCTCTAACAGTGTATAATGTTGCCTGGGCACATTGGTTATTTGTTACGTGAATGTGGGTATATGACATCCATGACAGTTGTCTAATATTTCGCGTCTCCCCCTCACATTGTATGAAGATGCACCGCTTTGCAGCATTAGGTGGAATAAAACTTGTAGCCATTTTTTTTTCTGGAGGCAACTTTAAAATAAAACACATCACACTACAAATAGGACAAGGATGAGATGCTGCATTATGGGGGGGCACACCCTTTAAACACGTCAGTGGGTGTTGATGTTGCATTGTTTGCCCACAAGAGGGCATTCTGCAAATTTTCCTGTTGGCAAATAATATTTGGAGTCTCGCAGAGCATAAAGTAATCACATAATCTACATGTTGTGAAAGTAAAACAAGACTTTTAAACCGCACTGGTATATTATCTCAACAAAGACTTCTCAACAAAGCTGGTGCGTCAGAATATCATACTAAAGAGGTTCTTTTAAACACAAGGGGGAAGCAAGCGAGGCAGAAACCCAGGGCACAGAGATGATGCAGGTCTGATCAGAAAAAGTTTATCCCCAGGCCAGGGAGCAAGAATAAGAACTCTAAGAAGAACGTAAGCAAGAAATGTGTACCTAATTTCTCACTCACTGTTCTTTATGCACTAAAATCCCACCCAGTTCCACGATATAACTGTCCTACAACCAAGGACGAATGTTTGTTATGTGTTCACAAGCAGGACCGAAATTCCTCTTCCAGACCGGGGGGCCATGCCAGCCTTGTCCCAGGCAGATGAGGAGAAGCCTCATATTAAGGTCTCGTCCCTCCACTGGGCTCATCACATCCCAGCCCAGCTAGCATTCTGCAGTGATCTGTTGCTCGATGCCACCGCGGCTCCCCTTGTGTCATCGCCCTGTAAGTAAACAAATAGAGGCCAGAACCATCGTCCTGGAAGCTGGCCTGGCTAATCGCCTTGGCGACCCACTCCCAACACGGCTGCACCCGGTGAACAGTGAAGACACTACTCACAAATGCAGGCAAAGATGTATCTCTGCCCTGCTGTCGATCACACGCGTTGATCCTACTGTCGTCGTTCCTGTGTCGGGACTGGGTCGCCACGTCTCGCTGACTGGTCCGTCTCCCAATGAGTCATCGCAACTGACAATCAGGCAGCAGGTCTGTCTTTTCCACTCTGGCTTTCACGCATTCCTCTTCATATCGGGGGCCTCTCCAGTGCTCAGCCAGCTTCCTTTTAATAGATCCTTTAAATGGCTGATGGACCACCTCAGAACACACCCATGCCTCAGCAGGTGATTGCTATCAGCCAATTTGTCCCATGCCCAGCCAGTCCAATCAAAACAATGTCATATAAAACAATAAAAACATGCAATACAAACATTATAATAAAATCATGCAAATAAAAACTACACTCTTAAATAAGCACCAAAATTAGAATAAAACCAATAATAAAAGAAAAATAAGTTTCCTCTGTGTGACAAATTCATAAGTAACTACATGTATCTAAAAGAAAAAAACCTCAGCAAAATATATTTTATTTTTAAATCACCAAATATCGGCTGACATAACGTATATCAAAACAGGCCTCTTAATTCCATCTCTTACACTGCTTTGTCATAAACTGGCTCAAGGACAGTAACAAGTAGAAATCCATACCAGAGTTTTACTTTGTTAAAATTGAATTTATTGAAGCTAACACAAAACATCACATGTGCACGTCATGTGTGAAAAAGCTGCAACATCAGCAATTCAAACAGTGAGTGGGTGATGAGTGTCCTTTGTGACATTTGTTTGTGCAAACACAAAAGAGGGTCAATGCCATGTGGATGGAATAGAGAGCAAGTGAGCAAATAGGCAGCAGTCCCAAGTGAGTCCCATTAACGGGCTCTCCCATTTTCAGCTATTGCTGTCCAAGGTAGGAGGCACTGAGAGGGGAAACATAACAGCTGCATATTGTGGTCCCACAAGGACATTTGAACTGCAGGCAGATGATGTTGGTCAGTATTTCCTTCATGTTGGTCACAAGCCTGACCAAATAGTGAATGTTACAGATCTGAAGTAGACTCCTTTTTAGCTTGCTGAACGTACTGAAACATGCAGCTGACAGTTGAGTCACCCCCGGTCTCGTGCAAAGTTGCCTTGCTCTTCACAGTCTTGACTTGCTGTTTTCTGCAGTGTCTCTTTATCTTGCACACGCCGACCTCTCTCTATTTGCACATGCACTCAATGCTTGCTAATATACTATAAACAGATACACTCTCATACGAAAAAACACCATCTTTCACTACCACTTCCCCCATGACAGTTTTTTTTTCATATTACCGTGCAGAGACTCAGTATTTCTCGTGTGTTATCAAACCCTTTGCATCTCATACAAACATGTGTTTGTCATATCATATTAAAGAAACAAAACACTTGGGTTCAGGACCTCTATTATAATTCTGCTTCAACTGAGATTCTAAATTGAATATTTGCTTGTTAAAGTAACCCATGGGTCAAACAACAAAATCATTTAATTCACATACATACAAAAAAAACCCCAGCATTGCTTATTGCTCGCGCACAGACATTGATAAATTACTCTTGAGAAATATGAGTTGGCTGAAGTTTTTCTTTTTTGTTCAGCTGATTTATTTTGCGGCTCTGAACAGATTGCCTGTTTAATTGTGATTCAAAAGAAGTCACAACTCAGCACTTTTAATCCAGGGAACAGCGCTGTTTGGGTGGAAGTGTGTCATGTTGGAGAGAACATGCGTAGAATCTGGATTTGCGATCTCTCGTCAACCCTGGGCAATTTATCATTCAGCGTCTGCCTCTAATGTGAGCATAGTTAAACAGGAGGTCTGATGCCGGCTGCATTTTTAATATTTGAGCCAATCAATAAAAAAGCCTGCCTTACTTAATAGCTTTGGCCCTCGGGGCTGTTTGGCCCTGTTTAGGTTACTTTCCGCTTTCCTGTGTAAACATAAATTAGCCGTAATTGAACAAACAGTCGCATTTGCACGGCTGAATGCGTGCTACTGCGTGCTGTATGCCAGCCAGGCCTGACTCAGTGATCAACACTTTTCTCTCTCACGCCCAAGCTCACTGTCACATTTTCCCTGTCATCATCTCATACCTCTACCTCACTGATCTGCATCGTTCTTTCATTAGAATTAATTACTCATTTTAATTAATTATCTGCCTGCTTTAACATAATGGAAGCACCCTCGTACAGTTGGTTTATGGAAGTGAAGGCAGTCATTATTAACCTCTCGTCTCTTTATAGCATTTACCCTGTCTTTCTTTAGAACTCATGTGAAGCATGGTGTTTCAATAGACTATATTAAAGTTGTGTACGCCCTACTTCTTTTAAATAGTGTTTATCCACCCTGTTTATTAACCATTTACTCCACTTCAGGGACATGAGCCAACATTCACAATCACTCATTCACACCTACAGCTAATTTAGAAACACCAATATGTTTGTTTTTGGAGTGTTGGGGTAGCTGGAGATGGCATTTCACATTGAGGGCCACATACTGCCCACTTTGATCTTAAGTGGGATGGACAATGGACTTTTACTTTTACATTTCAAACTCTACATGAAAAGGACCCAGCCATCCATTGGATTCAAACCTAGGACTCTTCTGCAGTGAGGTGACAGTGCTAAACTCAGAATATCTTTGCTTCCCCTGGATGTTTTTATTGAATTTATGTGGTGAAGTTTCTTGTTTACTTAACAGGCTTGTATTTACTTCTTCAATTTTACAAAGATAATTGTGCTACTCTGATTGCTTAAAAGCACAGAAACTTAATAGCACCTTATTAAAATTGCCTGAGAGGAATCCTGCTCAAGTGAAACGCTCACTCCAGGAGGCCAAATCCTATTTTTATTCTTCCAAACTAATTCTTGTACTCCTGCTGTGTGTTGGTGACTCCTTATTATGTATGTCTCTCACTGTATGTGTCCTTCTAAGTGCCCACTGTTGTTGGTACTACGCGGGGTCGGCCCTGCCCAGGTGTGTGTATTGTGTAATTATCAGAGAGCAGGGAGCTTGTATCCATTCATTTTTAATGAGCAATGAGGCTGAGTTGCCTCCATTAATAGAGAATTAGACCGTCCATCAGACTCCGTGGCACATAAAAGCCTTGTTCTCTGCATTTGGGGTGCAGACTGTACTGTGCGAGTCAGTTAATGATGCGACATGGCCCCCTGTCTGTTCTGACAATAACTCAAAGAGCTGGAGATGGACAGAATGAAGTAAGGAGGGAGGGAGAGAAGGGAAGAGCAAGGGTAGGAGGGACAACACCAGGGAGCCCTTCAGCACTCACAACACTGTCAGTGTGAAGCAATGAGGCTTAACTGCAAGTGCTGGGGTTTCAGTGGGATTCATTAGCATGAGACTGCAAAGTAAAACTTTTAAGTGTTATGGTAAAACATCTTTGTATTCATCTCTGTGTGTCTGACCGCGCGTTTAAGGAAAATGTGGTGTTTTTTAAAATTAATTTTACTGCTTTGGCCGTTATTTCAGTTGGGTGTGACAAGTTTGTTTTTTTTTACCAAGGGAATTGACGCAACCTGCAGTTGCTGATATTAAAACTTTAAATGGGCATAAGCAGTCACACTGAACCCAACTGTGGTTACGTTGCAGGTTGCACTTGAGATGAACATAAATAATAACTTTAAATTTGCTTTTGTGTTTAAAAAAAAGTAAATAGCAGAAACTTCTATGTTGATGTTGCTCACTCACTTGAGTTCCTGTGTGTAATTTCTGTTTTGGTAAGAAAAGTCAATGGAAAATTTCAGCTTTTAATCTTTAATAGTCTTTGAGGTATTCATGTTCAGACATTGCCTCAGATTTCAATGTGCGAAAAAAAAAAAAAAGGTCTGAAAAGGAGCCAATAGACCATTTTTCAAAAAAGCAATATTTTCAAAAGTATTTGATATATGAAGATAAAATTTCAGAGGCAACATTGTAAATGTTAAGATTTTTGGCCATAAAACTTTTATGCAAATCGAGCAGAAGACTTGGTTGACTGACACAAAATGACCCAATAGAGAGCTGCTCAAGTGTTAAACTTCTCAAGTCTGAGAACCGTTGCTGCTCCATGAGTAACATTTTAGGGAAATGAATGTTTTAAGCTTTTAGTTTAAGTGCAAAAACCTTGGGCTCTGAGAGGACCGTTTTATTCTCTCTTGTTTTACCGACTGAATAATTAATCAGTTCAAAGAGAAAATAATTTGTAGATTCATTAGTTATAAAAAAAATTGTTGCAGCCCTAAATAGCAGCATGTTCTTGTTTGTCACCAGTAATGTTGACAGGAGAAATGCTCACAGCTGTTATTACATATTAAGGTGGTTTGTGTGTGTGTTTGTGTCGGCCAGTCGACTACCTGGACTGTCTGGCGCAATGCCCTGTTTAAGCTCTGCCGCTCCTCTCTTGAGTGAGATATTAAAGAGGAGAGGCAATTTATTATCACAATATTAAATCATGTCCCTTTGTATAGTAATGAAAAATGAATAGTTTTTTCTCAGAAGCTCAGGAGATGGTGTCCCAGTTGCCTAACAGCCATAATACACATGTACTCACACATAAGTACACACACATACACAGTCCATTTCCTGAGAGATTGGACCGAGTGCTGCAGCTTGACCATCATTCATTTGGGAAATCGCATCAGCCGAATGATTCGTCAGGCTTCCTTTTTTGTAATCACGATAACTTAACCTGCATTAAGCCAACCAGTGAGCATTCTCTGTGATCGGCATCGTGAGTGTGATGAGACTGACACCAAATCTTCAGCCGAGCTCTGTCTCTGTGTCGCTGCTGTCTGAGATGGGTAATGAGGAACCATTGAACCCTCAACTCAATTTCGAGGACATGACAATGACAAAGATGGTATGTTGCATTGGCGGGAGGGCCAAAAGCTGCGTAACACCATGGCAATCTCTGATACTCACTACAATGGAACAGCAGGCGGTGTGCTTGCTGTCCTGCTCCTGCCTGATGTAATGTATGCCACATCGCTCTTCCTGTCACAGAATAAAACAGGATTTATCATGAGCCTTGCAAGGCAGTAGCATGTGACTATTTGTCTGACATTAAGGTATTGGTAGTGCTCTCATCTGTAATGTGTTTAATTTGATCCAAATTTCTACCTGAGACCCTGTGTGTTGGATAAACTCCCCCTTTATGTGTGCTTGTTGACATGGGGAAGTAGGGATGTAACAGCAGTTGTGTTCTTCCTGAACTGTTTGATATGTAACATTTGGATTAATACGAGACAGCCAAACACATTCTCTCAGACGACTATTTATATCTAGGTACTTCTGTTCCCGGAATGAAAATTCTCAAGTGTGAGTTCCACCCAGACTGGTTTGGCAGTGCACCAGTGGCTGCCCGTCATCAGAGTTAATAAGAATGGGGATTTCAAGCTAAAATATCTTTCTATATTCACCAGGAACTAGCCAACGCCTGCACCCTGCCTTTGTAGCTTTACAGACTGGGCTCCTCGTTTTCATTTTTTATTTTGAAAGCATAATTTTTTTCGCCTAAAACCACCTGGTTTTAATGTGAACTTAGATGTAGTCAGTAACTTTGTCCTCTATTAGAGTTTCACTCTTTTTTTGGTAATTGACTAGAGTTGAGCTACAGTACTGCCCTTCGTCACTGTACATATGTTAATAATAATTGTGACTTCTGTATATTTTTTTCTTTTATTGTATGCTATCTGCGGTAGCTGCCTATCAGAGGCCTCTTTATTTCCTGGGTGATGCCCTTAAAGAATAAATACATGTTGTACTCGCTATTGACCTTAAAGGTTAAAAAAAAAAAATGTTTCATATAATTAGCATAACTGTGGTGAGTGAGGCTATAATCGGACTGTTTTGCTATCGTTGTAACTCTACACCCTGAAGAAGGCACAAACTGATACATGTTTCTAGAAAAAAGCTTCCATAGTAGAGTATAGTAAATTATGCACAGTTGATATTTTTCTAGTGTACGCTACCAATGTTAAACATCTGCTTGGTGTTACCTGACACTACATGGTGAGTTTTTTTTGTATTTAATTCTTTGTTTGTTTATCTGTTTTGATTTTTTTTTCTTTTTTGCACACACAGTGTGCAGGTCAATCGACAACATGACCAACTTGTGAAGCTTCCACAAATAAATAAAGTAGTAGTAGTAAATAAATGTTTGTTTGTTTTTTAAACAAAATGTGTGTGTCCTGCGTTTTGACAAAAGAGATAAAGCAGCCAAGGCTGAAACTGCATCGCATGAGTCCTGTATCCTTACACATTTACTGTACATGTTAACTGTACAATAGTTTTGTGTACCATTTTATCGTAAGTGCAACGGTACACAGAATTGTTGAAATGAAAGCATCCTTTGTGCCTGTGCATCATTGTCACAAAAGTCTCGGTGGGATCTCCATTCCTGCACTCTTAGCATACACCCTAATTACAGGCAGCTGAGACCAATGAGGACATCCTCAACATGCTGACGCACTTAGATCCGATACACACAAACATACTCCTGGGCCACACTTATGCACACTTTATGTAATCCGTTTCTTTTTTTTTGGTGTTGTTTTTTTGTTTTTTTTTTACAGGACATTGCAGTTTATGCACAATTTATTCAGGTTGTTATGGCTGTGACCCTCTTTGTCCGAAAAACGTGTTTTAAAAAAAATGAATCAATCCGACTTGGATTGTTGTTTACCTTTTGACCTTGAGCCTTTTTCTCTTGAGTATTCCTTTTCAAAGAGGATTTGGGGCTTAAATATGCACCAGTGTTCTCAAAATTTATTTTTAGGTATGCTGCTGTCACTGGGTTGCTTTTTACCATGCTTGCCACGCATGTGGGCATAATGACAGATGTGTCATGCCCAATGTTGTGTCTTTAGGCAGTCACACAGACATAGCACACTTGACGTGCAGATCAATAACAGCTCTTAAAAGACTTCTACACAGAGACAAATCATTAGCTGAAATCATTCACAGCAGAATCAGCACCAAGCGAGTCAACACCATGGAACCTGACTACTAATGTGCATGGCATTATGCTACAGGATATGAGTGCATTAATGTTTTGTGGAGCTGATGGAGATTTTTAAGCTCTGTAGGGCACGAGGGAGCATATCTGCATATCTGCCCAGACATCATTTCACAGTCTTAGGTTGCATGCTGATTGTGTCTGCTTTTTGGTTGGGTTTTTTTGTTTTGTTTTGTTTTATCTATAAGTGACGTGTATGAAAATGGCAACTTGTAAGGATGCTCTTGTTTGCAGACTTCTCCTTGCAAATTAGCTGCGTTACTCTGACCCAGAAATTCTCTCAGCCCAAAGTTGCTACAAATGCCAAGAATCATGTGTGTATGTGGGTGACTCTGTGAGTGTTTGTGGAAGTGTGTGTGTGTGTGTGTGTGTGTGTGCGTGTGCGTGTGTGTGTGCGTGTGTGTGTGCGTGTGTGTGTGCGTGTCCGCTCCACTGACTTACATTAGAGCCCAGCTTTTATGAGTGCCCACATTTGCAGGCACAGAGAGTGATCTGGCCTGGCTAATACAGTAGCACAGTGGCTACCTGGAGGCCACAAATGATGACAACAGCACTGCCTCTTGTAGCCTGGCATAGCTTTTTTTTTTTTTAAAGGACTTGCTTTCTCTGCCTGGAATGTGTTTATTTGCTGAGTCGTACAGGGAGATCAAGAAAAGGAGAAACTTGGTCATATATAAATGGCTGTACCAGGACATATATGGTATCAACTTAAATAGCACAGCATTGGGGGGGGGGGGGGGTTTTTTTTTTTTTTCCCCCCCTGA